>JARSSU010008295.1:0-17739 GCA_029619165.1 Eurosta solidaginis
CCTTTACACTTACCTTTACCTTTACCTTTACTTTTACCTTTACATTTCCCTTTACCTTTACCTTTACTTGTACCTTTACCTTTACCTTCACCTTTACCTTTACCTTTACCTTTACCTTTACCTTTACCTTTACCTTTACCTTTACTTTTACCTTTATCTTTACCTTTACCTTTGCCTTTACCTTAACCTTTACCTTTACCGTAACCTTAACTTTTACCTTTGTCTTTACCTTTACCTTTACCTTTACTTTTATCTTTACTTTACCTTTACCTTTACCTTTACCTTTACCTTTACCTTTACCTTTACCTTTACCTTTACCTTTACCTTTACCTTTACCTTTACCTTTACCTTTACCTTTACATTTACCTTTACCTTTACCTTTACCTTTACCTTTACCTTTACCTTTACCTTTACCTTTACCTTTACTTTACCTTTACCTTTACCTTTACCTTTACCTTTACCTTTACATTTACCTTTACCTTTACCTTTACCTTTACCTTTACCTTTACCTTTACCTTTACCTTTTCCTTTAACTTTACCTTTACCTTTACCTTAACCTTTACCTTTCCCTTAAACTTAACCTTTACCTTTGCCTTTACCTTTACATTTACCTTTACCTTTACCTTTACCTTTACCTTTACCTTTACCTTTACCTTTACCTTTACTTTTACTTTACCTTTTCCTTTACATTTACCTTTACCTTTACCTTTACCTTTACCTTTACCTTTACCTTTACCTTTACCTTTACCTTTACATTTACCTTTACCTTTACCTTTACCTTTACCTTTACCTTTACCTTTACCTTTACCTTTTCCTTTAACTTTACCTTTACCTTTACCTTAACCTTTACCTTTCCCTTAAACTTAACCTTTACCTTTGCCTTTACCTTTACATTTACCTTTACCTTTACCTTTACCTTTACCTTTACCTTTACCTTTACCTTTACCTTTTCCTTTACATTTACCTTTACCTTTACCTTTACCTTTACCTTTACCTTTACCTTTACCTTTACCTTTACCTTTACCTTTACCTTTACCTTTACATTTACCTTTACCTTTACCTTTACCTTTACCTTTACCTTTACCTTTACCTTTACATTTACCTTTACCTTTACCTTTACCTTTACCTTTACATTTACCTTTACCTTTACCTTTACCTTTACCTTTACCTTTACCTTTACCTTTACCTTTCCTTTACCTTTACCTTTACCTTTACCTTTACCTTTACCTTTACCTTTACCTTTACCTTTACCTTTACCTTTACCTTTACCTTTACCTTTACCTTTACATTTAACTTTACCTTTACCTTTACCTTTACCTTTACCTTTACCTTTACTTTTACCTTTACCTTTACCTTTACCTTTACCTTTTCCTCTAACTTTACCTTTACCTTTACCTTAACCTTTACCTTTCCCTTAAACTTAACCTTTACCTTTGCCTTTACCTTTACATTTACCTTTACCTTTACCTTTACCTTTACCTTTACCTTTACCTTTACCTTTACCTTTACCTTTACCTTTACCTTTACCTTTACCTTTACCTTTACCTTTACCTTTACCTTTACCTTTACCTTTACCTTTACCTTTTCCTTTACATTTACCTTTACCTTTACCTTTACCTTTACCTTTACCTTTACCTTTACCTACATAAGTGGGAAATCGACTACTCTCTATTACCAATATCTCTTAGTGTATAAGTACATATGTAGCTATTTCGGCTCAACTCTTAATATTTTTCCTTTATTTGGTTGCTGTAAATATAACGAAAAATTCTAAAAGCGCAACCAAGAGAAAACATTAAGATAAGCTAGCAGCACACAAACAAATACACCGTTATGTGTATGAATATGAGCTCACACAAAAAAGTTTTCGGTGATTAACGGCCAGATTCGACGAGATTACCTTAAAATGTTCTATTTGTATAACTTAAACATTTATTAGTATAAGTAGTTGCTTACGCAATGAATCTTTGATATGAAAAATAAACTGTAAATTTTAGTTTTATATTTTCTTAAGGAAATATAATGATAGTTTAATCAAATTAATGGATTTAAGCAAAATATGTTAAACATTTTGAAGTGTGGCTAAGTTGTCCAAGTTCCATAAGCTCCATTTGCTTTTAGGAGAAAATCTCTTTCTTTGCAATTGGTGCAACAAGTTTATATCCGTAAACATACTTTTTTTTAGTTTTTCTGAATTTCATCAGCTTCCTTTTCTGGATCTTAATTTTGAGCTTGCCTTGAGAGGCATTTCCAGTGTAGTTTTGCCTTAAAAAACAAAACTAAAATAAAAAAGATTAAAAACAATAAAATATAAAAGGCATGACGTAAATAGAAAGAGAGAATCCCTTATAGAGAGACGGCCTTAGACTTCTCGGAGGAAAATCCGGTCATGTAATTAGTATCAAATTAAGAATAAGTTCTAAACCGGACTGCGTAGCATAAAATGTTAGCTTATTTTCAATATGTGGATTGAGAGCGTTTATAAATATTCAAAGAAAGACGGGAATTTTGGCAACATTACTAGAGCTTATCCATATCATTTGTCGACTTAATGGACTCTTAATGCGACTTGATAGCTAAGAATTTTTTTTAATTCATCTGCATTTGGCAGGCTCTTCACAAATCGAAAAAAGCTGTTTATGCCATTAAAAAATATGATAAATAAAATATACTTCTTTGTGGAACGAAACAAATGGCCACAAATAGACTGGGCGATTTCCCATCAATGGCAACATCATAATGTCTATTGCTTAAATAAAAAATATCCATAAAAGAAAAGTTGAATGAAATCCAGACATCCTGATTCTTCAATCTGAATACGGTGAGGAATTCAATCGAAGTCCTTGGAAGCATCAGTGTAAACGCAATCCACCTGAAATCCCTTAGAGAGAGACTCAACACAGCATCGACACAAGACAGCCAGTTTGGTAACAGTTGATCCGTCAGTAAGAAAACCATATTGGTAAGGGGATAGTAGGGATCGAACAGCAAAACTAAGCGTTTACAGCATGCTCAAAATTTTTAGAAATTCTAAATAGCTTGAATAATAATCTAAACATACGCATATTGTTGTTATTGGAACTTTTGAAAAAAGGCGTAATTGAGGTGAGGAGCTTCCAATCTGCAACAAACGTTCCAAATAGCCAGAATTTATTAAAAATTTCCCACAATGGATAGACCAATGCTGATACTTTGAATTAAAAAACTGCGCACGCAAATGGTGGTAGTCTCACATAAAGACAGCGGAGACTGATCATCAAGGAAAGCTCCTGAGAGCACACCGAAGCTAATTTTTTGGATTTAATATATGTAGCTACCAGATGTCTTAGTTTTCGATTTAATGGTCAACTCAATACTGTGAATAAAATAATCACAATTCCCCAAATAATGAAAGATATTGAACTAGTGTTTGTATTCGGTCAAGAATTAATGAGCATTTGTGCATATATTTGCTTTTAAGATTTCTTAGTTCTTATTTATTTAATATATTGTGCGAATATTGGCATTACTATGCTGTTAGTGAATAATCACAGCGACAAAAAGAAGCAGCCAAACTTACTTTCTTACTTACTTAATTGGCGCTTAACCGTCTAAACGGTTATGGCCGTCCAACAAGGCGCGCCAGTCGCTCCTTCGCTCCGCAAACCGGCGCCAATTGGTCACACCAAGGCAGTTTAAATCGTTTTCCACCTGGTTCTTCCAACGGAAGACGCGTAGAGGTCCATAAATCTTTCGAAGAACTTTTCTCCAAAGCCGCTTCATCTGCTGTTGTCATGGTCCATGCTTCTGCCCCATACAGCAGGGGCATAAAAGGCGACGAAGAATATCTCACATACACATATGTTGTCTAAGAGCGGAATTTGATACTTACACATATACACGCATATGGCTAGTAGAAAAGCATAAGCTACAAATATACATATACGGGTCATATATAGCTGGTAACCAAGAATGAGGTACAACCTTTCGCGAAATTACTAAACCTTAGGAGAAATGGGTGAACAAGAAATTCGAGAATATAAAAGCAGCGCAAGCTGAAGAATCAGTAATCAGTTTGATTTAAAGACGCTATTATTTGTGAGGTGAATTGTGAAGTACTCCCAAAGTAATCTAAGTAAAGACCTGTTTGCACTACTGAAATTGGAGTTATTTATTCGACTGGTTAGCGATTCGAATGTTAGCAGAAGATGTATAAATTATCACAAATTCCCAGGATTCGTTACAATGTCATGAAATTTTATACGGCCCCTTCCAGAATGGATTTGAAGGTGAGGAAACTGTCACATATATCAAGTGCCCAGACAAAGAATGTTTTTAGAAGTGAGGATGCTTAAACTTTCCAGCTTTTTAAAATGCAGTGCAAAAAGTTAAAATTTCCTTCTTTTTTTTTGAAAAATTTATAATTATTCTTCTTAAGCTGAACCCGATTTTAAATTCTTCTTTCTTTATACATTGTACAAACACATATATTGGCATTGAAATTTAATAGGAATAGCAACTCGAAAATTAACGAAAATTTTTCGATTTTTCGTGGATTGCTCGTATCGTGAAGTTAATTTTTCTACATATATAAAAGAGTAGGTAGGAAGGTAGGTTGAACTGGCCGGTCCATGAGGACCTCTCATAGACTGATTGAGTCCGTAGTGTTACCAGAAGTTTGTTTTAACGACCAAACTGAAAAACTCTATCAAAAACCAGGACCTATGTTATAAAATAACTCCGTCCTCTTGGCAAATACTAGAAGCTTCCTAGGACTTAAGCCACTTGCTGCTTCTAGATCTGACAGCTGTATCACTCCTAATAGCTGGAGTCTTAGCCTGGCAAGTGCAGGGCACGAGCACAGAACGTGCTCGATCGTTTCCTCCTCCAACCCGCACTTCCTACACCTGCTATCACTGACCAAGCCTAATTTAAAGGCATGTGACGCCAGAAGGCAGTGTCCAGTCAGAATACCCGTCATGAGTCTACAGTCCTCTCTTTTTAATGATAGAAGCAACTGTGTTAGTCTAAGGTTGTAAGACCTACACATAATCTTCGACACTTTACAGCCCCGCGCTTGAACCCACGCCTTTTCTGCTTGGTGGATCATGTGCACCTCTCGCCTTCGCTTAATCTCGCCCAATCTAATTGGGACGTCTACGGAGCAAGCTTCAAGGGATGCGCCCTTTTTAGCTAATTCGTCCGCTTTTTCATTCCCATCTATTCCCATATGCCCTGGGACCCAATATAGATGTATGCTTCTCCCTGTCCCGATTCTCTCCAGAGACTGCTTACACTCTAACACGCATTTAGATGCTGTGCTATGCGAGATTATTGCCTTAATTGCTGCTTGACTGTCAATATAAAAGTTAACACGGTTGCAGCTTAAGCTATTCTCTTCCAGGGTTTCTACTGCTTTGGTTACGGCTAATATTTCCGCTTGGAAAACGCTACAGTAATCCGGCAGCCTGTAGGATCTGCTTAATTCCGGATCAGCGCAGTATACCGCAGACCCTACTCCTTCCACTATTTTGGAACCATCGGTGTACACATGTATCGCCTCGTCCGCCATTTGCGCACCCTTGCGCCAACCGTCCACCTCTATTGTGGCCTTGAGATCTCCCTCAAAGTGCAGGTAGGGAATCATGTAGTCTGTTCGTCTTGTGACTGAGGACGCTATACTACTATGGCCATATGGTCGGCGCTCAAGCTGCCCCGAAGCATCGAGCCTGGTTGCGGTCGTTAACGCTTTGTTCTTTGCTACCAGGTCTACAGGTGGAATGTGCAGAATGGCATACAGTGCAGCCGTCGGGGTTGTTTTCAGGGCTCCCGTAATGCAAAGCATCGATAGTCTGCATACCCCCTCTAATTTTTGAGGTATGTTGTTTTTTGTGTGGCTTTCCACCAAACAAGAACTCCATAGTATAGAATAGGGCTTACAATCGCTGTAAAAACCCAATGAGAAAGAGAGGGCGATAGGCCCCACGTACACCCCAGCATTCTTTTACATGCATAGAGTGCCGTTGAGGCCTTCTTGACCCTCTCCTCCACGTTGAGCTTCCATGACAGCTTACTGTCTAGGATGATTCCTAGATATTTTGTGCAAGGTTTCTCCTGCTAAGGTCACCGCTCCTAACTTAGGCCTGGTCCAATTTGGGACCTTGTACCTCTTTGTAAACAAGACCATATCCGTCTTCTCCGCATTGACTTTCAGCCCGACATTAGATGCCCAGGTATGAATATCCCGAAGCGCCCGATCCATCAAAGAACTAATCGTTGGAAGGCATTTTCCACTTATGACAATTGCAACGTCATCTGCGTAAGCCGTAAGTTTTACGGGTCCCTCATCGAATTGCCTGAGCAGTTGGTTGATGACCAGTGTCCACAGCAGAGGTGATAGCACCCCTCCCTGCGGCGTGCCCCTGTCCACTGATTTCGTGGCCTCGTACAATCCCCATTGTGATGTAATCTTTCTGCAATTTAACATGCAGCCGATCCATCTGATTAAGGCAGGATGTACTTTAATGTAATTAAGACCATCCATAATCGCCCATTTTGCAACATTATTGAAAGCCCCGGCAATGTCCAAGAAGACTCCTAGAGCATACTCCTTATATTCCAGGATTTCTCTATGCTTATTACCACCCTATGCAATGCGGTGTCTACCGACTTGCCTTTGGTGTACGCATGCTGTGTTGTGGAGAGCAGCTTTTCATCCACGTTGGACTTTATGTACACATCTATCAGCCTCTCAAAGGTTTTGAGCAGAAATGATGTTAAGCTAATGGGTCTATAGTCTTTGGGATACACGTGACCGATCTTCCCCGCCTTTGGTAGAAAAGCTACACGAGCAGTTCTCCAAGAGTGCGGTACATGATTCAGTCTTATGCACCCATCGAATATTATTTTAAGCCATTCCACGACCGCCCTACTTGAGACTTGTAGCATGGCCGGGAATATACCATCTGGGCCCGGCGATTTAAACTTAGAAAACGTCTTCACTGCCCACTCGATCTTGGTATCGGTCACCAAGCCCGGCACCACTAGCTCCGTGATCGAAGTGTGAGTGATGTCTGCTGGTTCTTCTAAACCGTCTCCCGATGGGAAATGTGTATCGAGAAGCACCTCAAGGGATTCCTCACTATCACGTGACCATTCCCCGTTCTCTTTCTTTATTAGTCCCTGGACTATGTTTCCCTTTGCTAGGACTTTTTTCAACCGTGCTGTTTCACTGGAGCACTCTATGTCCGTACAGAAACTTTTCCATGAGTTTCTCTTCGCCCTGGTAATTTCACGCTTGTAGATCCTCAGTAGATCCCTGTACTCGTCCCGACACGCTTCGCTTTCCGCGGTCTTTGCGAGTTTAAACATTTCTTTTACCTGTCTTCTTAGAAGACTCAGCTCATTGCTCCACCATGGCGGCTTTGCTTTTCCTCTGAATCTTCTTAGAGGGCAAGCTTTGTTATACGCAGTCATAAGCGTCCTTGTTAGGAATTCATTCGACTCCTCCAGTTCCTCTACATTAGCAACCTCTTTGGGTTGTCCCAGTTTCGTTTCTACATGTTTCTGGAATTTAGTCCAATTCGTTGCCCTAGGGTTTCTAAAGGTTCCTCCCTTCTCTACCCTCTTTAGTGGGATGCTGAAGCTTATATACGCATGGTCGGAGAAGGATGGTCTATCGAGAACCATCCAATCATACCTTGATATATCACGCTCGGAGCTCAATGTAATATCCAGAACATTGCTGGATGTTGGACCAATGTATGTAGGAACATTTCCCCTGTTGGCTATCTGCAAATTGGTTTGCAGGATGTAACAAAATAGAGATTCGCCTCTCTCGTTCGTATCTGCTCCTCCCCACGCATTGTGGTGCGCATTTGCATCTGCGCCTATGACCAACCGCCCTTTGCGCCCTTCCTCCTGTACTAGCCTTTTGCACTCCATCGGTGGAACCTCCGCAGCATGGGCCATGTAGCAGGACGCCAGGATAAATGCCTGCTTATTCTTTTGCTCAACGGCCACCGCTACGAGATCCTCGGTGAGTGTAATTAGGCAGCATATATGAATGCAGCTGTTTCCTTACCATTACTACAGCTCGCACCCGTCCTTCCGTTTGTGCGTAGTAAACGCCAAACCCGCGCGCGCTAAGTCCAGAAACCTTTCCTCCCGATGAGAGCCACGGCTCCTGGATCAGCGCCACGTCAAACGAACCCTCCTCAAGGGTTAGGAGGAGTTCGCTCGACGCCACTTTACTGTGTTGGAGGTTTATCTGTAGGACTCGCAGCACCATTGGGCTGTTTGTCCCCCTCCAGCACCTTCGTCTTGACGTCGTCGTCCTCCTCTTGCCCTTTTGGTTTAGAGTATTCGAGGCCCCCTTCAGCCCCTCGTGAATGTTGTGCCGTGTGTTCCTCTGTGCGAGTCACAGCACCATTTAGCGGTTGGTCCTCTTCTAGCACGTTCGTGGTGACGTCGGGGACCTCCACCTGTACTTGCGTAACAAATTTGAATAAACAGTTCCAAATAGATTGGTCCGTCCTCTACTTCCCGGAATAGATCTTCTAACGTCGTATAACTTAGACAATGACCTAACCGCTGTTCTTTGTCCACAAAGGTTTCATAGACACATTCAAAATGCTTCTCGTTTATCTAACAATAATATTTAATTAGCACACTCACCCAACAAATGAAATGAGAAATAAATTAAATTATCATATACGAGTATAAATTCAAGTTAACTGTTGCCAAAAGGAAAAAATGGAATAAAAAAAAATAGTCGTCGAAAATGCAGACTTCAAGAATAAGCAAAAACTATTGTTTCACGATAGTAGACATGAATTTTTATCAATGCTGACAATATGAGACAGCTTGCGTGCAGTTAAGAGTGCGGAAAAAACCTATCAAAAGCTAAAAGAGCGTTCCATATATGTATGAGCCATGAAAAGGAAACTTGAATACATGTATGTATATATGTTTATAGACGGAAGGGTTGCTGAAGTTACAGATTAGCTAAAGTAACAAGCAAAATTGAAAATAATGCCTTTTGTAGGCTTTTTAATACATATGCACACACACACATAGTCACAAATAATATAAAGTTGCATACAAAATGGGGTCGATGCAATAAAATATTGGAGGGGTGTAGCTTAGTTGAGTTTAAGGGTGGAAAAACAATTTGAGTTAAAAATTGACATAGATAGGTGTTACTGCTTTGCACGTTTTTCATTATGCGTTAATGGCTTCACTGAGTTAATCCTGGAAGAAAGTTATTACGTACACATACATACACATATAACTGAAAGCCAAACGTGAATAGAAGATGCAGAAATGACAAATAAATAAGCAACTGTTTGAGAAGTCTGTTCGTACAAAGTCTAATTTAGGAGAAATAGGCGAAGAGGTCAGCTGAGATTACAAAAGCAGCGCAAGCTAACGAATAGTCAATTACTTTGATTTTACTACACCAAAAGTGAAGTAAGAGAGTAATTAAATTGTGAAGTTCTACCATATTAGTTTTGTAAATAAATACCATTTTGCTATACTGATCCGGGTGTATGTATACGTAATATTTTTTTTTCTAAATTATTTAATATAAAATAGTTTTATACACTCAAATATACAAGTTAAGCTAGTATAACGTTTTTAGGAATAAAATAACTTTTCCTGCGATAAGGCTATAAGGGATGTATCTAAGTACCTCTTCAGGCTGTTTAATCCATATCACATAGGAATTAATAGTCACACACACCTAGATGGGAAAGCCTCTGCTTTGCCAGACGCGCAAAGAATGTGAACTGGCGTTTCATCTTCCAGCTCACATAAACGTTAAATTTGAGTATCGTATAAATTTAACTTACTTAGGTGGTATCGTAGACCACAATGTCCCGTATAGTATCCAGTGAGAGTTCTGAGCTCCTCCCTGCTTAGATTAATGAGTTGGGCTGATACTTTCATTGCCCGAAGTATAAACAGTTTGGCCTGTCTTTGCCCTTGGCAGTCAATGAGGTGACGTCTGAATTATTTTGTTTCACAATTACTTATGATTTCCCTGGTGTGTGCCTTTGTGATTCCACAAAAGGGCTCTGGACCATAGAATGCTGCTATAGCAACCTGCTGTGCTAGGTAATCTGCATGTTCATTACCTTCATGTCCCCGATGCCTGATAACCGATCCTAACAAAACCTTGTTATTGGCTCCCAGCTCATTAAGGGTTTCAATGCTGTTAAAAGCAATAAAAGACCCCTCAAACACACCCCTTATGTGCATACGTCCCTGCATAATACACAAATTTAAACACATATCAGCAGGCTCATAAACAAATATGACTGGCGTAAAGTTGCGCCAATAAAGTTTTCAATTTCTAACTTTCACAGAGATATGAATGCATTTGTGTGTGTGCAAATGGGTAGAACGAATGAAGTTCAATAGATTGCATGTTCTGCCATTCACTTGATTTCATATAAATTCGTTTGCGTCAATAAGTTTGTAGGTTTTTTGATTTTTTTCGTTTTTGTTGTTCGACTGTAAATTCGTTTTTATATACAATAATTTGCTAGAGGTAATAGTGGTTTGATTGTGGTGAATTTTTGAACTTTTGAAAACACAAATTCTTATTGTGTCTCTTACTTTATTCCAATTGGCAAAAGATAAATTATTCCGCAAGTTTCGACCGACCTTTGATTTTCAAGATGATATATCTATGGATATTCTGTAACTTGTACAGACTTTCACAAACAAATGAGAAATTGTGAACAACTCTAGGACAGTAATTGTAGAATATTCTTGTGGGTAGGCATGCCTCTCTTTGAGATGACTTAAGTCCATAGGCCTAGACGGTAGGACGATCAAAACGTTCTCGAAACAGTCAGGATGGAACATGAACGTTGAAAATTTTCGAAACATACATATCAGTATCTGCTAAAGGACCATAGCATCCATAATACTCCCAAAATTTTGACTACCAACTAATTTAATGGGACATACAAAAAATTATAACAATTTCAAATTAATAGCACGCTTAGTTCTTGTAACCTGGATGTACGTACTTTACGAGTTGCAAATATCAACTGCGACCATTAGCTTGTGGCAGCCAAAGTACGTACAAAACTGTGTACATCAGAGAAAGTGCGCACAGTGACACAAGGAAATTTTGCCGTCGAAAAGATACTCATGAAATATAAAGCTGATGACAAACTCTACTGGTTTTCATACCTGCGCACTGAGTGAAATATTCAACCTAAAGATGTGAGATATTCCTATTTAAAAAAATATGAGGCGGAACGACGTCAGTGAGAGGAGCTTCTGATGCTGGCTGATAGAAGTGATGTCCAAACGATGTTCTACCAAAAAATTAGGCGCATGATAGAAGGTTTCAAGACCGGGGTAGGTTCCTGCAGGAATGATAAATGGAAACCTGGTAGCTGACGTTCAGAGTGTGATGAAGTTCTGAAAGTGGCATTGTCCCTCATAGACGACGAACGAGGACAAGACGAAGCCGAACGTAGAATGGCAACATCCTGGATAAAGAACGGGAAACAACGCACAATCATCCGTCGAGCTTTTTAAGCAAGGAGGCGAAGAGTTCGTGAAGAGCATGCACTAACTCATTCGGGATCGTATACCTGCAAAAAGCAAGAACATTTCCCTTTTCTTCGCTTTAGCGTTCTACCCGAAAACATATGCCTAGGTATGTATGCCAAAAGCGCCCGATATATCAAAGAGCTAATTGTGGGAAGGAATTTTCCAGTTATGGCACCTGAAACATCGTCCACGTACGTTTTAAATTTAAGCTTCGTCCAGCACCCACAGCAGAGGTGGTAAAACCCCGTCGTGTGGTGTTTCCATAATCGCTGATTCCGCAGATTAATACAGCTTCTATTGCAAAGACATTTTCCTGCAATATACTACAATTGCACTAAAACCATTCTTATCGCCCATTGAGGGACATTGTTGAAAGCGACGGCAATATCTGAGAAGACTCCATGTGCCATGTGTACATGCAAGTCTCTCAAAGGTTATACGCAGAAATGATGTTCAGTTAATGTGCCTTTATTCTAAGCCGTTTCAATATTGCTCTTACCAGCACTTGTAGTATGACAGGTGGTATACCATCTGAGCCCGGTGATTTTAACTTAGTGGAAGTCTGCACCATAACATTCAATCCAAGCCCGTCCCTACATTATGGTAGTGTAGGTAATCACGGGACCCTTTAAAATAATGTGGCCATTTCGTGGCCATTTCTAGTTATTTTTCCTTACTGGACCCTAGACCTTGTCTTCCTTAGGTAGGAATTTCCTCAACTAGTCCTTTATTCTTTATCAGTTCCTGGACTGCTAATAACAAGGAGACCTGGATGGACACGAAAAAGTTCCTTAATATTAAAAAATTCTTAAATAAACATTTTTCTGGCGAAAAATCTATTACATTTAGCACGTCTTGAGGAAGTTTTTTGAGAGTAGTAGAATAAATAAATACTTGGCGCTCTTTCCCTCGGAGGAATCGAAGGCCGCGCTTCTCTTCCAATTTTCGTCGTACTCGTTTTAATTTTCCCTACACATTGGCGGCACGGGACCTATATGCCAAATTCTGCCTTCGAAATCGCCTTCAAGGCAGATAAGTTTTCACTTACAAGTTTTTATGGCAGAAATACACTCAGAGTGTTTGAAAACCACTTCCGAGGGGCGACCCCGATTAGAATTTTTTTTAAAATATTTTACGTAAATTTTCCCGGAAGTTCAACCAAGGCCCTCCGGGTGCTAAGTGGAGTACGCTACCACACCGTATCGGCCGTAGTATGCACCACTTACTTTTTGTAAAATTAATATCTTGGAGTGCTATGTATAATAAAATATATAAAAGCTAAAATAAATTTTTAGCGGAAAGCAAGCGAATGCTATTAATAACGAAAAAATTCCAAATTCATTAAAAGTATGAAAAGCGCAATAAAATAAATGTCAACCCCCCTAAAACCCGAAACTGTTGGAAATATCCATTTTATTTCCTGTTGCTGCTCACCACCCGTACTTAAGGCAACTCAAAACAAGTAAGGAAGGCTAAGTTCGGGTGTAACCGAATATTACATACTCAGCTGAGAGCTTTGGAGACAAAATAAGGGAAAATCACCATTTAGCAAAATGAACCTAGGGTAACCCTGTAATGTGTTTTTATGACATGTGTATCAAATGAAAGGTGTTAATGATTATTTAAAACGTAGTGGGCCTTAGTTCTGGTGGGTGGACCAGAGGTGACTCTGGAATGTGTTTGTACGATATGGGTATCAAATTAAAAGTATTAATGAGGGTTTTAAAAGGGAGTAACCCTTAGTTGCATATGTGAGGCGTTTTCGAGATATCGACCAAAATGAGGACCAAGGTGACCGGAACATCATCTCTTGGATACCGCTAATTTATTTATATATGTAATACCACGAGAGTATTCCTGCCAAGATTCCAAGGGCTTCTGATTTCGCCCTGCAGAACTTTTCATTTTCTTCTACTTAATATGGTAGGTGTAGCACCCATTTTACAAAGTTTTTTCTAAAGTTATATTTTGCGTCAATAAACCAATACAATTACCATTTTTCATCTTTTTTTCATATTTGGTACAGAATTATGGCATTTTTTTCAATTTTCGTAATTTTCGATATCAAAAAAATGGGTGTGGTCATAATCATATTTCGGTCATATTTTATACCAAGATAAAGTGATTTCAGGTAAGTACGTGAACTAAGTTTAGTTAAGGTATATCGCTTTTTGCGCAAGTTATCGTGTTAACGGCCGAGCGGAAGGACAGACGGTCGACTGTGGATAAAAACTGGGCGTAGCTTCAACCGATTTCGCCCATTTTCACAGAAAACAGTTACCGTCATAGAATCTATGCCCATACAAAATTTCACAGGGATTGGTGAGTTTTTGTTCGATTTATTGCATTAAAAGTATTCTAGACGAATTAAATGAAAAAGGGCGGAGTTATGCCCATTTTGAAATTTTCTTTTATCTTTGAGTTTTGTTGCACCATATCATTACTGGAGTCGATTGTTGACATAATTTACTTTTATACTGTAAAGATGTTAAATTTTTGTTAAAATTTGACTTTAAAAAATTTTTTTTTAAAAGTGGGCGTGTTCGTCTTCCGATTTCGCTAATTTTTATTTAGCACACATATAGTAATAGGAGTAACGTGCCTACCTAATTTCATCATGATATCTTCAACGACTGCCAAATTACAGCTTGCAAAACTTTTAAATTACCTTCTTTTAAAAGTGGGCCGTGCCACGCCCGTTGTCCAAAATTTTTCTAACTTTCTATTTCGCGTCATAAAGTCAACGCACCTGCCAAGTTTCTTCGCTTTATCCGTCTTTGGTAATGAATTATCGCACTTTTCGGTTTTTCGAAATTTTCGATATCGAAAAAGTGGGCGTGGTTGTAGTCCGATTTCGTTCATTTTACATAGCGATCTGAGATGAGCGCCCAGGAACCTACATACCAAACTTCATCAAGATACCTCAAAATTTACTCAAGTTATCGTGTTTAAAGACGGACGGACAGACGGACGGTCGGGCGGACGGGCGGATATGGCTAAATGAATTTCTTTTTTCACCCAGATATCTATCTCGATTAGTTTATGCCGTTACGGATTACCGTTATACGAACAAAGTTAATATACTCTGTGAGCTCTGCTCAGCTGAGTATAAAAATAACATAATCTATCATCAACAATCAAGTGCGAAACTCTGCGCAACAGACGAATGCGTCAATGAGATATAATAACGACACATGCAAGGATAATAAGTACACCCACACGTGGAAATATGTGTGTTCGTGTAAATCTTTCTGTTAAGGTTAGCAAACAGTCATGTAAACGCAATTGTGCAAACATTTTATTTATACGCGTGTAAATAAAGTGATGAGGGACTTATGCAAATCTGCCTACAGCTATGTAGCTACTATTTGCAGTTTCAAAACCGCTTCAAGCTCTAGGAGGATATCAATTGCATAGCCTCGCATCCGGCATGCGCCGGGGTGTCGCCTGTTTTTGTTTATAGGACGAGCAAAACAAAACACCATTACATTGGCATATTTCTAGATATGCAACAACAAAGTTTTGCATAGATGCTTTCCAAATCAGCAGAAGTATGTAGATATATAGCATAAATTCATGACAGATAAAAAAAAACAAGTAAGGAAGTTTAAGTTCGGGTGAAACCGAACATTACATACCCAGCTGCTAAATTACAGCTTGCAAAATTTAAATTACCTTCTTTTAAAAGTTGGCGGTGCCACGCCCATTGTCCAAAATTTTACTAATTTTCTATTCTGAATCATAACCCACCTACCAAGTTTCATTGCTTTATCCGTCTATGGTAATGAATTATCGCACTTTTTCGGTTTTTCGATATTTTCGATATTGAAAAATTGGGCGTGGTTTGGTCGCGATATCGTTCAATTTAAACAGCGATTTGCGGTGAGTGCCCAGGAACTTATATACCAAATTTCATTAAGATACCTCAAAGTTTACTCAAGTTATAATGGCTAATTTAATTTCTTTTTTCGCCGAGATATTTTTGATATATCTATCTCGATTAGTTTATGCCGTTACGGGGCACCGTTGTGCGAATAAAGATACTCTGTGAGCTCTGCTCAGCTGATTATAAAAAGGTGACATATATCTCCAAAGAAAACTGGGTCGAGCTCATCGTCCAATTTGCGCCGCGAACCTTTTAAATTTTGCCACAAATTGGTTGGATGTGACCAACATATTTTATGCCGACTTCAAATGACATTTAAAAGACAGCAGAATTTTCGTTACATAGCTCTTAAAAGCTGAAAAAGGTAGGTTCGGTGTGTTTGTCGAGTCACTAGCGTCGAGCAAGCCTCAAGCCCCTTCTTTCTTGTTCTTTTCTCGTCTTCTTTTCTTTATTTCTTTCTTTTCTTGTTCTTTCTTTTCTTTCTTTTCTTTCTTTTCATTTGTCTTTTCTTTTCTTTTCTTTTCTTTTCTTTTCTTTTCTTTTCTTTGTCTTTGCTTTTCTTTTCTTGTCTGTCTTTCGTCCCATCCTTTGCCTTTCCTTCCTTTCGGCTTTCCTTTCCTTTCTTTCATTCCTTTCCCTGTCCTTCCTTTCCTTTCCTTTCCTTTCGTTCCTTTCCTTCCTTCCTTTCGCCTTCGCTCTTTTCTCTTTGTCATTCCTTTTTTTCCGTCTTTTCGTTCCATTGTCCTTTTCTTTTTATCTCTCATTTTCATTTATTAAAGTTTTTTAGTGTTCTATTTTTTGTTTAATATAGTATTGTTATTATAAAAAAAGAATAATAATTTGTATTTATATTTGATCTTATTTAATTTAATTTTGTATTAGCGCCATGTATTTCATTTCATTTTATCAACTTATGTGTTGTATAGTAATTGTTTTTTTTGTGTTATTTTAATTTTATTTTATTTCATTTTGGTTTTATTTTTATTATTATTTTTTTTATTTTATCTATATTATGTATTTTATTTTATTGTTGTTTTATTTTAATTTATTTTATATTTTCTTATTAAAAATTTATTTTATTTTATTTTACTTTATTTTTTATTGTTATTTTATTTTATTTTATTTTGTTTTTTGTTATTTAACTTTATTATATTTTATATGTCACTTTATTGTTTATTTTATTTTGTTTTTTATTTTATTTGTTTCTATTTAATTTAATTTTATGTTATTTAAGTTAATTATGTTTTATCTCATTTTTATTTATTTTATTTTATTATAATTAATTATTTTTATAATATTTAATTATTTTTGATTATATTTGACTTATTTTATTTTTTCTGTAGATGTCCAACGTTGTGGCGTATTGTGGCGATTATGAACAGATTTTGAGACCTCACTATACTGCTAGTAAATAAATGGTGAAAGAACAACAGCAAAGCGAAAAGATGACAAAAGAAAACAGCCACGTATTCAAGTAAACAGCAGCTAAGAGTGCAAAGAATATGCACACACATGTACACAGCAATAAAGAGCACTAAGGTCATTGCAAAATACAGCTATAATGTATGCAGCCAAAGCCAACAAGAGATACGGAAACGAGAAACAAATAAGCAACTATGAGATACTGAACGAAAAGTCTAGACCCTGGGAGAAATAGGGGTAACGAAGCAAACTGAGCGAACAAAAACGTGCGGTCTTAGACATAACGAAACAATATATTTTAAGACTTTGAAAGTGGAAGTACTCACGCAGTAAACGAAACTAAAAGAAACAAAAATAATTCTAGAATGCAGTTGGTAGGCCTATTTGCTTATGATGCTTCCGGTTCATACACCATATGCAATAGTGCATATGGTTTTCAGCCCATTTGGGTACTAACTTTACAAAACTTACTTTCATATTAAGAGTTGAAAATAAGCAGTCTGGATGTAATAATGGTTTCATTATAATTAATTATTTGATTTATTTTAATTTTTGATTGTTTTAAGTATTTCAACATTGTTGAAATTTAACAGGTCTGGCGATAACTTAGTTTTTCTGGAATTTATAAACATTTTCTCTCTAGTGTAATAAAACACAAAACTACCTCTATGGAGTTTCTGTTGTCACTAACTAACATCTAGATACATCAACATATTCAAGTGCTAATGAAAGGGTAGTGCTGGTAAATGTGTGTGTTGTATTTTTCAAAAATGAGGGCAAAACAAAAAGCATAGAATATATAAAAAATTCCATATACTTTATATAAACGCAAAGGCAAAATGCACATGCTGCAATTGGTGCACTTCCATGCATGA
>JARSSU010008296.1:0-19877 GCA_029619165.1 Eurosta solidaginis
TCCAACAAACAGCAGGTCATGTTACATTATTATGCCTTGTGATGGCGTATCCTCATTACACTATCTTAGCACTGCCGGACTTCCATGACATGCTGATGGAATCTTGTTGCATTCCAACAGGGAGATTGGAATCCACTGCCATTCCGAAGTCTGCTGAGCGGAATCTGATGCATTCCGCCAGTATAAGATTCGGGCATAAGATCTTATTTCTGCTCAGTATTTCTTATTATTATTATATTCTGAAATTAAATAGTAAATGTTCATGAATATTTCTTTGTTTCAATATAACATTGTTGAAAGCTCGAATATCTTAAATTTTATCTTTGAGTTGATATTTATATATCTTTGATATTATGCAGTCGACACATAGTTTGTCGTCGACTTAAATAATAAATAAATAAATAAATAAATAATAAGAAAGATGCAGAAAACAAAAAAACGTTGACCCGGTCTAGCACAACACCTTACAAAGAGCAAACACGTAGCGGATTCTCAAATGTTAAAATTTTAGACATTGAACGAGAGAGAAAACGAGAATGACAGCTGGAAAGTATTCGCATTCAACAACAACTACAAAACGCGATGAACTTCAAAGAAGATTTTGACAACATAAGCAGCGCCTACTCAGCTATTATACAGAGATGCAAGAGAATGTAAAAAATAAACAAATGTCAGTTTAGATGTAACTATGTTAATAATGTTGTGCAAAATTATATTAGTACCTGAAAAAAAATATTATTAATGTGAATATTATGTAAGTAGCTAAATAAGTGTTAAGTGATGTGCCAGTTTTATGTTTATTGTAGATATCTTAAAATAAAGTTTAATGTATTAATTTTATATACTTAACATTAAACAGATCCCCAATGAAGAAGACGTAAGGTAACGTCCGAAACGCGTCGGGATAAACAAATATACCCTGTTTTAATTTTATGGCCACAAATGCTCATTTTAGCAAACCAAAATGAGATTTGTCTTACATTTAAGCATTAAATAACATAAACTAATGATTTTGATAAGATAGCGTGGCACTGCCCACTTATGATAAAAAGTCGTATCTAGTAGTCACGTAATCAATAACTACAAAATCGATAGACGTATTGTTTCTTTTAAATGGCAATATCTTATAAAACTCAAATGTCCGTTTTTGGTGCCACAATAACAAGGTGCTTCAAAATTCATCGTAAATTTTACGTTTTTTTTGTTTTTATTACAAGCCAAATATGTATTTTATTATACTAAAAGTTATGTGAAAGTGGTTCAATGAAATTTTATTTGAGCTAAAGATTAAACAGCCACACGAATTTTGGAAAAGGGGAGTGGCACTGCCCATTTATGCTAAAAAGTTTGATCTTAGTAACCGCTTTACCAATTTGTACCAAACTCGATAGACGTATTGATTTCTATAAAAATTTAATACTCGTTTGAAGGCGAAATGCCTAAGCTTTAAAATAAATTTGAAAAACTTTAGACAAATGCAATAACGAAAAAGTATATATTTATAAATTACTAATTTATTGATTCTTTTATTTGCAAATAAAAAAGTTAACTTGTACATAGATATCTTATTTTTCAATAAAGTAACAAAATTGATTAGTAAATCTGTTTTTCATGTGTTGTGATAAGAAATGAGAAACTTATTTATCTTAACATAGTCATCGTCACTGGAAACATATATCTAACAAAGCAACCATTTCGAGCTATACGCATCTATTTGTGTTCTTACATACCTCATAGATGATATGACTGGATCAGAAGAGATAGCTAACATTTTGAAAAGGTCTTCGTTTTGTGTAACTCGTGATACTATGCAGGTGTTCATACATCTATATCTTTTGTAGTCCTTGTCCTTAGATTCTTGAGCTTCTTCAGACAATTCTCCTAATGGTAAGCACTGGTACTCTTTTAAATCTTTTCCATGTGCCAAAATTTTATGTACCGCTGGTGTAAGTTTCTTCTCAGGATACTTTTGATGCAGCATCTCTGTAGTTTAGATGCGTATTCTCCAAATTTGGGTCCATTAACTGGTTCATGGCAGTTTAAAATATTTAAAATTACTCCCAATCTTTTCACAATATCTCTATCAACTCCTGTTATGCGAGCAGTCACTTCATCGTTTTCAAAAAATCTTCTTGAGGAGTTACCATCATTTGTATTTCCGTATCCATACTTTGGACAGTCATACTCTAAGGCCAATCTCTTTATAGAATGCATCCTGAATATTTTTTTCTCCTGTTTTGTTTCTCCTTACATGTTGTATTGTAGTCGAAAACGTTCTCCTTGTTGTGGTAGTGTATAAGCCAGCTTCAAAACAAATTCCATACGTTCTTATCCTAGCATGCAAAGGAGATATTCCATACTCATAATTTAGTTCGTCAGTTATTGAATCATCAAGATTTTCAAAGTCCTTTGGCTCTTCTTACAAATTGGACATTTCATTGTAGATGTCGTATTTGTTATTAAGTTCAAAACTTTTCCATCGGCCATTGTTAGAGAAAATCATGCTTTGTTGTAATAACATTCCCCTCTTCAATTTCAATTATTGTTGGCTCTAATTGGCAATTTGATTTTTTATATCACTCACTGTAGCTTTTATGAGTTCCGAAAGACTCCTTCTCGTATTTAAATAATATCGGGCGGCACAATATAGTTGATGACGTACGTGGATT
Source organism: Eurosta solidaginis (assembly GCA_029619165.1). Classification (NCBI taxonomy): domain Eukaryota; kingdom Metazoa; phylum Arthropoda; class Insecta; order Diptera; family Tephritidae; genus Eurosta; species Eurosta solidaginis. The sequence continues at coordinate 2,670 of JARSSU010008296.1, forward strand.
TTTCCAATATTCTGAAGCTTCATCTTTTAGTCGTAATGGAATATAGAAGCCATAAACATATTACTATCTGTAACTGGGTCATCGTCTATTTATTCTTGTTTATTTGCGCTTTGTCCTGATGATCCATCACAGCCCCACTTAGTTATCAAGGCTAGCTCCTTTGGCAGTGATTTCAACTTTTCTTCAGTAAAACTTTGAAGGAGTCATGTAGACGTATGATCCATTAGGTTTTGTAGCTCAATTTCAGCTGATACTTCGGTTATTTGGGATTTAGAGGAACTGCTTCTTTCATGGCTAGAGTAATTTTTTTGTATCCAGGTAAAATATCGGCATTACGTTGCAGTAATGTACTTACGCAATATAATATATTTTTTCTTCGTTAAACCGAGATCTATAAACAGCGCCAAAGCTTCTTCGGGAGTGTATTTCCTAGGTAGCGCATTTGGTGGTGTGGGAATGCTGTTTTTGATCCTCATCAGTCACACTGGACTTGCTACCACAACTGATTTCTGTTATATGAGACTTCACGTTTTCTTCGTCTTTTTATTTTTTAATAGCCAGTGCTTCTGAAAGATGAGTCGTGGCCATAGCTTTTGTGGTATCAGACAGCTTCCTTTTCCTTGCGTAGGTAGAACACTCTTCTATGGGTTTTCTTGGTCTCCCTCTAGTTGGATTGGTTGACGTGCTAGTCGTTTCTTCGTCCAAAAAAGTTTTGTCAGCTAGCACTTTTCATGCTTACTTAGAAATTTCGAATTGTTACGATAGACGTCCTTCCATTTTTTTCTATCATAATGTATTGTAAACCAATTTCTTTCCTTTTCTTTAATGCTGTTTCACTCGCTATTCTCGCATAATAGTCTCAACGAAGTCCCGTCTTGACTTTGTAGATTTAAACACCGCAAATAGTTTCGAGTTTTCTAGATACATATTAGAATTGGCTTCGAGTATATCTGACTAAATATTAAACTGTGAACTATATTTAAAAATACTATTCACTTTATTTAAGTAAACAGAATACTTAGTTCCTTAATCTCCAAAGGACGAATGATAATGTGCATTGTACGATGGATAGCTTTATATACCTACTCAAATTATAAAATGAATTTCAGGTATACAATTCGTAACTAAAAAATGTATGTTGTTAACAAGTTCCAATAACAAAAACGACCTTACGGCCGTACTGAATTATAAATACCTGCTCAGGCGCGTATTTATGCCCAACATTGTTTAACTTTATTTGATGTAAAAGTGAAGTTGCAGCTGGACGCAGGGAGACTTTATGAATTTAGGTAACTGAATATTTCACAAATAACTACTGTTAATTTGGCGGAGCACATATTTAAAAATTTTTTTTCCATCAAAGTTTTAAAAAGGGCCTAAAAATAGGCATTTCGAAAAACAGGTATATCCGCCAACTTTTAACAAAAAAAAACAATTTTTTTTTGTTTCAATCCCAAATTAAATTATCTTTAATTGCTATACAAGAAAACGACAACCGGCCGCCTTATTTACTCACAAAATCATTTTAAATACAACGAAAAAGAAAAAAATTTAAAATTTTTCCCAATGTTGAAAATTGGGCAACTTTGAGAGGCTCTACCTCGACTCTCCCTGCAAAATTCTCTATTTGAAACATGTATTAGATTTAGCGAACGCTTTCATGATTTTTTTGATTTTTGCCATGTTTTAACGGCAGAGGCGCCACTGTGCGCGGTTCAATGTAGGAACGAAATCTTAAAACCTAGGAAAATTAAAAAGGGGGTACCACAGGGTGGCGTCTTATCCCCGCTTCTGTTTAATTACTACATATCTAAACTCCCTCCCCCACAAGAAGGAGTTACAATTATCTCCTATGCCGACGACTCCACGATTATGGCAACAGGACCTAGCCCTTCAATTGACGAATTAGTTTCTAAAATAAAGCTATCTCTCGATCTCTCTAGTTTCTTCACCTCATGTACTATGTTTACGACGTGGAAGGAACATATGTCGCAAATATTGGACGTTCACATCGATGGTGTCACATCCAAAGATGTGCGCATGCCACCGCGATTGTATCTAAAGTACCAAGCCGCAACAAAATCCTCAAGTCGCTTGCCGGCAGCACCTGGGGAAAAGAAACGTTGCTAACCACGTATAAAGCTATTGGCCGGCCGCTCATGAGCTACGCGTCACCAGTTTTGTCGCCTGGTCTTAAAAACACATACTGGAAAAGGCTGCAGGTCTGTCAAAATGATGATATCAGAACTGCCACCGGATGTCTCCATATGACACCCGAACACCAAAAGCTTTCCCCCGACAGTTGAACAAATGACCGGGTGTTCTACTACCCTTACGTAGGGGACAGCTAGACACCTAGAGTTTCTAGGAAAATGACGACGTTGAATGTATGAGTTCAAAGTCGCAGTCCTATAACTTCTGTGCTGGCATTAGGGTCAGAAGGCGGGGTAGCAACAGGTGGTCGGAATTGCTACTGTTCGCATTTCTGAAATTTTTGCTGTTAAAGAAAGCCGAAGTAACTAGAGGCGCCCTTTGGCGCATCAGCACTAGGCCAGCATTGATGCTAATCGTTAAAACTGTGCCACGAGAATCATGACTAATAGAACATTAATATTTTTTTCGGCAGACCAGTCAGTCAGACCGGGTTTAGGTTTGAAGCCTCCCTGGAGTAAGTGAATGAAGGATTGTCCCTCCGCAAGGAGCTAATCCTATAATTTTTAACGAACCGCTAGATTTTGAGGCAAAGACCCCGGATCTGTCCGACATGGCCAAAACTACGATTCCTTAAATACATAAATATGAACAAAACCTTTCTTAAATAATATTTTTATTTAATAGAAAAAAACACGTTTTTTAATAGAAAAAAACAAGATTTTCAAAGTAAGTTGCCGCCACCGCCGCAAACCTCTAGTTCGGTCTTTAAAGGGCAGTATGAGAGCGCGAAAGTCCCTCAGCGGGTTAGGGGGCTTAGAATATACCCGCGCTAGGTATGCCTGTCGTAAGAGGCGACTAAAATACCACATTGATTCAAGGAGTTGTGTAGCTAAACCTCTCAAGGGGTTGCCAGCGCAATATATAACTTCTCCCACCCAATTGTCAACCTCACCTACCCGTGGCGAATCCTGTTTCATTAACAGCAGAGGCTCTGGCAAGGCCTTCGGGGAGTGTCCTTATTGCTACAACAACAACAACCAAGTAGGTATTCCGGCACCGACAAGGTGGACCGGCAGACTTTGCACTAAATTTCAATATCAGGCTCTAGTTTCTGACGCTAATTCTTCGACCCTCAACCATTGTAGGTACTTTTTGCAGTCTCATAAATCTGTTTCAGATTTACAATTGTGTTATGACTAATATAAGAAAAAGAATTTTATTGTGTCCCCTTTCCTGATAAATAATAAATGGAAACATTCGTGTTGCAAAAGAAATATTCAATTTCATTTCAATTACCCGCAACACTCACATAGGCAACTGGCTTGTAGGTAGTGTATAACCTTTAACTGCGACAATGGTGTATGTATGTCAATTGCAATTTTTACTGGTTACCAAAGACAAGGAAAATGTTTCCACAGAACCGAAAAACCGCTGAAATACTAGAAAATTTTCTTCTGCCAAGTTTCTTTCTACAGGGGAACAGACATGGCTGGTAAGCATCAACGGGCTCATATGGAGAAGTCAATTAGTTTTCGGTTTTCCAGAACATTGCGAGGTTTGAGCGTTTGTGTACAAAACAAGTGTGATATCTTATCCGTCAACTGCCTGACTACTTTTACCGTTGGCAGCACGATAGTCACTTTTGAACGGCTTAATTTTGATCCCACTCCATTAGTGGACCAGCCAGGGTAATTTTTTATAAGCGCGGCCGAAGGTCGCCACCCCAGAAAGGTGTTCTGCGCAAAAATACTACGGATACGACCCCCGGTTTTCCGTTTTATTGATTGGACAATTTTTTGGGAAATAATTCTATTGAAGTAATTAAAAATTATATATGACTTAATACAAGTGTGGCAGATTTTATCTCAGTGGATAAAAAAGAAAAGTACCAAAATCGTGGCTACTGCCTAAAACGGACCAAAAAATTTCCCAATGGACCAGATAGGCTGGGAGGAACCACTTTTGGCCTAAATGGCAACCGTGGTGTAAAAATATATATTAAAATTATTATATATTAAAATTTATTACTATATATTGTTGATTGTTAGTTTTAAAAAATTACAATACATTTTAAAATATGGTTAAATTTCATGATGTGATTTAAATGAGTTTTTAATTTGTTTATCTCAGAATTCATTTAATTTTTTACAATTGTTGAAAAATTGTCAACCATGTCTTGTATTTGTTGTACAAGTAATTTATCTCAGAACTTCTTTCAGGATATTCAGAGAGCGGGGAATTGATTATACCAAAATAACATTTTCAGATATACCGTTAATTTGGGAGATATTTTTTTATTTTTTTTTATAACTATCATTGAAGCACATAATAAAAATAGAGCTTACGATTTCTTCTCGAACAGAAGCGAGATTTTCGAGACCGAGAATTCGAGAACTCGACTACTCGCGAGATTCTGGTGTTTCGAAGAGCTCGTAAATCTCACGAGTTTCTCGACATAAACTTAATCGCTGTATGGACAGTATTTATACACTTGATTTTTTTTACTAGTGACTTCTTACTTGATATTTATTATACTGTGACGAATATTAGCATCACTAAGCTGCTACTAAATAAATGCACAACAACCACATATGTAATAGGAGTATTATATTGTAACGAATTTACTGCAAACCCTCTTATTTGCAACCTTCTGCTAAGTTCGAATCACTAAACTGTTGAATAAATAACTCCAATATTTGATAATGCAAAATGGTCTTTATTAGACTATTTCAAAATAACACTATACAGTGCTTGCATTCCAAACTACATGGTCTTCGGGACATTGCATCAGCATTTCCATGGGTACTACCTTTTCGATGCTCAATGGAAAAGTCATAGTTTTGTAGTCGCTCGATCCACCGTGCCAATTGTCCTTCCGGATTACGGAACTGCAGAAGCCCATTTCAACGCTGCGTGATCTGTCCTGACGCGGAATCGCTGGCCGTAGAGGTATTTGTGGAAATGTTTAATGCACTCTACCAATGCCAACAGCTCTCTCCGTGTAACGCAATAGTTCCTCTCTGGTTTTCCAATTGAACGGCTGTAATATGCAAACTACCTTCTCCTGTCCATCGACCAGTTGTGATAAAACGCCTCCTATAACATATCCGCTCGCATCTGTATCTAGAATAAACGTTGCTCCTGGAATCGGATATGCCAATATTGGGGCAGTGCACAAACGCTTTTTCAATGTTTGGAAAGCTACTTCTTGCTCCTTCTTCCATTCAAAAGCTTTATTTTTTCTTGTTAGCTCGTGGAGACTATGGGCTACGCTGCAAAATTTGGTACAAATCGGCGGTAATATGTGCACAGCGCAAGGAAACTTCTCAATTCATGCAGATTCTGTGGTCTTGGCCAATCCTTCACTGCTTCTATCTTTTCATTCGCGGTGCAGATGCCCTCCGTCGTTACTTTATGACCCAAGTAACTAACTTGCTTCTTGAACAGAGAACACTTTTTGGGACTAAGTTTCAGACCAGCACCAGCTATTCTTTGGAAAACCTCCTCCAAGTTCTTCAGATGTTCTTCGAAGTTCTTTCCCAATACGATGATGTCGTCTAGGTACACTAAGCATGTTTTCCAATGTAGTCCTTTCAGTACCTGATCCATGAGTCTTTCAAAAGTAGCTGGTGCATTACATAGTCCAAAAGGCATCACTGTAAATTGCCAAAGACCATCACCGACACTGAAGGCTATTTTTCTCTTGTCTTCCGCCTTCACCTCCACTTGCCAGTAGCCACTTTTCAAGTCCAGTGTGGAAAACCATTTCGTACCAGAGAGCGAGTCCAGAGTGTCGTCAATTCTTGGCAATGGGTAGCTATCCTCTTTCGTGACGTCGTTCAACTTGCGGTAGTCCACGCAAAACCTCATTTTTCCATCCTTCTTCTTCACAAGTACCACAGGTGAGCTCCATGGACTAGCTGATGGTTCGATGACGCCGCTGTCGCTCATTTCTTGTACGATTTGACTCACAATTTCCCGTTTTGCCAGTGGAACACTACGTGGAGCTTGACGGATCGGCCTCGCATCTCCAGTGTCAATTTGATGTTTCACAACGTTGGTGCGGCCTGGTTTGGAACCATCCTGGTCAAATATGTTCGCGTACTTTAGGAGCAGTTGTTTTGCCTTACTCTGATATGCTTCCTCTAGCCCCTCCGTCCATGCCGTGATGTCATTTGAAAGATCAGTATTACTAGATGAAACGTTTTCCTGAGCTGTTCACAGTTAATGACTACTTCAGCCTCTTGGCATCTTCACAAAATAGCTCCTTTGGTCAGTTTGAGTGGTGACTTGAACTCATTGAGTACTCTTACCGGAATACGTCCATCTTGTTTTGTCATAGCCAAGGGTTTTTCCTACAAGTATATTCAGTGCTGATGTGTTTGCTGCTTCTACAACCCACAATTTGTTTGTCCCACAATCTCCATCAACCTTTGCCCAGATGACTGCTTCGGATTTTGGTGGTATTTGCTGACTCTCTTCCACCAGCACTCGTTTACTGCTGTAGCCTCTCTCGTAGCCGAAATTAAGTGGCACATCCATGTTCTTATATCGCATCGTCTTGCTTTGCATATCGATCTTGATGCCTTGGTCGATTAAGAAGTCCACTCCAATTATGATTTCATCATCTCTGCCACTATAAAATTGTGTAGTACCGTGACGTTCCCAATTGCTACTTCACATGCTACTTCTCCCATTACCTGGGTGTCCTCTCCCGTGGCTGTACGTAATCTTGCTCCAAGCAATGGTCTTATCTTCTTGTTGACTAAATCTGATCGAATGATGGAATGGGATGCACTCGTATCTACAGTCAGTAAACGTTCCTTTCCATCCATGTGCCCTCCGACAGTAAGATTGCTTGACCTTCTTCCAATTTGCGAGATAGAGATTATGGGGCATTCAATTGAGGGAGCCAGCTGTCGCCCCTTGCGGCTGACTCTCTTTAGTTTAACGATTGAGTGGACTTGGAGATTTGCTCATCTCCTTCAGCTCTGCGTTTACGACAACCCACATTGTTGGAACTGTTAGGGTTGGTGTTGCAATACCGCGCAATGTGCCCTGGCTTTCCACACTTAAAACATTTGACTGCATCATTATTCTTCTGCTGCGTACCCTTCAATGCTTCCAAAATTGTGTCTACCCACTCTGGTCTTTCTACTTCCACACGATGAGCCTTATATGCTGGTTTACTCAATAGGGAGGCAGTTTCTGAGTCAATGCATGTGATACCGTTTCAGCAAATGTTGGCTTTGGGTTTGCGTATGTGTCTCGCTTCGTTTCGACGTCCCGTATGCCATTTATAAAACTCTGGATTTTTACCCTCTCGGTGTATTCCACGGGTGCGTCCGCATTTGCCAAATGAGCCAACCTTTCAACATCCGAAGCAAACTCTTGCAAAGTCTCATTAGCTTTTTGGTAACGGTTTTTGCAACTCTATTTGGTGTATCTGCTTTCCTGTGTTCGCTTCCGTATCGCCTCTCTAGAGCACTCATCAATGTTTCGTAGTTGTTCCGCTCCCCCTCGGGAATAGTCTGTAGGATTTCAGCAGCAGATCCTTTCAATGCCACGAATAGTGCAGCAACTTTATCTTCAGCACTCCAGTTGTTGACTGCTGCGGTCTTCTCAAACTGAATCTTAAACACCTGGAAAGGAACAGAGCCGTCAAAAGATGGAGTTTTTACCTTCGTATTGCTTGCTGAAACAACTGGGCGATTTAGTTGCAACTCCTGTATATGACCTCGCAATGTTTCAATCTCGGCATCGATTTTGTTCTCAAGTTGCAAAATTTTTGTGTCTTGCGCCTCCATCTTCGAAGAAATACGTCCTTCTTGCTCTTCCAGTTGTGCAGAGATCTGCGCTGATATTTGTGCCGACATTTCGGGATATTCGTGCCTCTTGTGCTTCAATCTTCGATGTTATACGGTTCTCCTGAGATTCCAGTTGAGATGCTATACGTGTCTCCTGTGATTCCATCTGTGATGACATATACGTTTTCTGTTCTTTCCTATTGAGTTTCCATGTTGGATGTAATCTGTGTCGACATTTGTGAAATACGCGTTTCTTGTGCTTCAATCTTTGACGTTATGCGGTTCTCCTGCGATTCCATATATGTCTTCTGTTCTGCCAGTTGAGATGACACTGTCGATGTTTGAGCAGATATTGCAGCTAAAATCATGTTCAAGTCTGTGCTCGTAACTGTCTGCGATGTTTCACTTTTCTCTTCAATTTTTGTTGTCTCCTCGCCATCAAGAGGAAAGACATACTCTTCCACGTTAATTCCCTCTAGTTCCATTGCCTTTCGTAGTCGTGCCTGAAGTTCGAGTTTATTGCCGGTTGTATTCAATCCACGGCTCTCCAACTCCTTCTTCAGTTGCTGGATCTTCAATTCACTCCACTTTGCCATGTCCAAGTTGTATTCGAAGTCTTCGGAATTTATTCAACAATTCCTCTTCTGACACCAATTGTAACGAATTTACTGCAAATCCTCTTATTTGCAACCTTCTGCTAAGTTCGAATCACTAAACTGTTGAATAAATAACTCCACTATTCAGTAATGCAAAATGGTCTTTATTAGAGTACTTTCACAATAAATAACTCTACATTGCTCGACAGATAGCGTGCTTAATCAAAAACTGACTCTCGCGCCTCTACTGTTGGTGATTTTATACTCTGTGATTTCCTCGTTGCATCTTCTAGGCGCTTCCAGAATTTACTTAGTTACTGCCATATAATTATAACTACAGATGCACATGTATAGCTTCTCATATGCGCGTGTATTTGTGAGCGACACTTCCACAATTACAATTGCATACTTTTGGGAGCATCTCAGATAAGATATCTGCATGTGTTTGTGCATCTCTTCTCCGCTGCGTGTACGTACATATGTGTAGACATAATTATTGATTCGTTTATGTAGATACATAATGATTGATTTATGGATGTGCATACAAGTCACTTTTAGCATCGGCTTAGAGATGAGAGTACCCCTTAGTGTTGCTAATATTCGTAACAATATTGTAACGAATTTGCTGCAAATCCTCTTATTTGCAACCTTCTGCTAAGTTCGAATCACTAAACTGTTGAATAAATAACTCCAATATTGATTAATGCAATAATGGTCTTTATTAGACGTACTTGAAAATAACACTTATAATTCGCAACTGATAGCTTGCTTAAACGAAACTGATTTTCTAAATAATTCTGGTATTGCTCGCTAGATAGCGTCTTAAATCCAACTGATTCTCGCGCCACTACTGTTGCTGCCTTTTATAGTGTTTGGTTTCCTCGTTGACATTTCTAGGCGGTTCTGTTCTAGAATCTAGTTGTTTATCTGCTATAAGCTTCTCAGCTATAACTATAGATGCACAATTTGTATAGCTTCTCTCACAGCTCATGCGCGTGTTTTGTGAGCGACACTTCCACAATTATAATTGCATATCTCAGATAAGATATCTGCATGTGTTTGTGCGTTGCTTCTCCGCTGCGTGTACGTACATATGTGTAGACATAATGATTGAATTATTGATGTGCATACAGTCACTGCTTAGCATCGGCTTAGATATGACAGTACCCCTTAGTATTGCTAATATTCGTAACACTGCCCTCCACCTAAGTCTGATCGTCCCGATCAGACAAATTTCCTGATCTAAACGCCACTAGCATCTCCAAATGTACCACTTTTCTACTTCGTAGTTTCCCAATGGTTTGTATGCGGTAGATGGTGTCACTGATCTTCTTCAAAACTTTGTACGGGCCTTCCCAACTGCACCGAAATTTGGATGGAACACCTTTCCTCCGGTGAGGGTTGTATAACAGTACCAAATCTCCCTCCAAGAAACCTTCCGCATTATTGTTCTCATCGTACCTGCGTTTCATCTTGCTACTCTTTATCCTTGATCGTTCGCTCGCACTCTGTTGTTTGGCCAATGAACTACTTTGTAGAGCTTGCTCTTGACGGATTGGCTTCACATAATCAGTATCGTTCCGACGTTTCCCAACAGAAGTGCGCGCTGGCTTGAAACCACCCTTGCATTCTTTCTGGAAAATTCTTTCAGTCGTTTTAGTGCGTCCATTAGGGGTTGTCAATGCCAGTGTTTTTCTCGCAGGTACCTTTGGTTTTGATTTGTTTGGCCCATTCGTTCCATCAACCTTTGCCCGATCTGCTGCCTTTGACTTTTGTGGTCTTTGTCGACTCTTATCCATCAGTACTCGATTACTGCTGGACCCTTTTTCAAAACTGAAGTTAAGTGGTATATCCTGGTTCTTATAACGCATAATCCTTCTCTGCATGTCGATCCTGATGTCATAGACAACTAAGAAATCTACTCCCAATATGACTTCATCAATAATCTCCGCTACAACGAATTTGTGTAGAACCATGACCTTTCCAATGCGCCCGTATCGACATATCAGTACACGCTCCTTGCCATCCACATTTCCTTTGACGGTAAGACTGTTCGATTTCCTTCCAGTTTGCGATATAGGTATCACACGGCATTCAATAGCTGGGGCAAGTTCTCGATCTATACATTTGACTCGCTCTTGCTTATCTCCTCCAGCTTTGCGTTTACGACCAGCCAAGTTGGAACTACCATGACAGTTGCTGCAATGATGTGCAATGTGACTTGGGTTATCGCACTTGAAACTCTTCATAACTCCGGCATTTTTTTGTTGTAATCCCTTCAGTGCTTCCAAAATTGTGTCTACCCAATCTGGCCTTTCCACTTCCACGCGATGAGCTTTGTATGGGGGCTTACTCAAAAGTGACGCTGTGTCCTGAGTCAGTGCATGGGAGACCGTTTCAGCAAATGTTGGCTTTGGGTTCGCATATGTAGCTCGTTTCGTTTCTACGTCCCGTATGCCATTTATAAAACTCTGGATTTTTACCCTCTCGGTATACTCTGCGGGTGCATCCTCATTTGCCAAATGAGCCAACCTTTCAACATCCGAAGCAAACTCCTGCAAAGTCTCATTAGCTTTTTGGTAACGGTTTTGCAATTCTATTTGATATATCTGTTTCCTGTGTTCGCTTCCGTACCGTCGTTCTACAGCAGCCATCAATGCGTCATAACTGTTCCGTTCGTACTCTGGAATAGTCTGTACAATTTCGGCAGCTGGTCCTTTCAATGCTACGAAGAGTGCAGCAACTTTATCTTCAGCATTCCAGTTGTTCACTGTTGCGGTCTTCTCAAATTGTAGCTTAAAGACCTGGAAAGGAACAGAACCGTCAAGGGATGGTGTTTTTACCTTTAGATTACTCGTTGATTTGGGCAATTTAGTTGCAACTGCTCGATACGTCCTCTCAGAGCATCCACCTTGGCCTCGATTTAGTCCTCAAATTGTAAAATTTTTGTATCTTGCGCCTCCAACTTCGATATTACCCTTATCTCCTGTGCCTCCAGCTGCGAGGATATGCGGTCCTCCTGTGCTTTCAACTGCTCAGCCAACTGAGATGTCATATATGTCTTTTGCTCTTCCAGTTGGGATGCCATATATGTTTTCTGTTCTTCCAGTTAAGTTTCCATCTTGGATGTAATCTGTGTCGACATTTCTGACATACGCGTTTCTTGTGCTCCAATCTTCGATGTTACTTCTGACCACATTTCTGACATTTGCGACGACATTGATGTTACTATCGATGTTTGTGCAGATATTGCAGCCAAAATCGTGTTCAAGTCTGTGCTCGTTCCTGTCTGCGATGTTTCGTTTTTCTCTTCAATTTTTGTTGTTGTCTCGTCCACATCAGGATAAAAGACATACTCGTCCACATCAATTCCTTGCGACTCCGTTACCTCTCGTAGCCGTGCTTGAAGTTCTATCTTATTGCCGGTTGTATTCAATCCACGGTTCTCCAACTCGTTTTTCAGTTTCTGGATCCTCAATTCACTCAACTTTGTCATGTCCAAGTTGTATTCCCAATCTTCGGAATTTATTCAACAATTCCTCTTCTGACACCAATTGTAACGAATTTACTGCAAATCCTCTTATGTGCAACCTTCTGCTAAGTTCGAATCACTAAACTGTTGAATAAATAACTCCAATATTGAATAATGCAATAATGGTCTTTATTAGACGTACTTGAAAATAACACTTATAATTCGAACCTGATAGCTTGCTTAAACGAAACTGATTTTCAAAATAATACTGCTATTGCTCGCTAGATAGCGTCTTAAATCCAACTGATTCTCGCGCCTCTACTGTTGCTGCCTTTTATAGTGTTTGGTTTTCTCGTTGACATTTCTAGGCGGTTCTGTTCTACAATCTACTAGTTGGTTATCTGCTATAAGTTTCTCAGCTATAACTACAGATGCACAATTTTTATAGCTTCTCTCACAGCTCATGCGCGTGTGTTTGTGAGCGACACTTCCACAATTATAATTGCATATCTCAGATAAGATATCTGCATGTATTTGGGCGTTGCTTCTCCGCTGCGTGTACGTACATATGTGTAGACATAATGATTGAATTATTGATGTGCATACAGTCACTGCTTAGCATCGGCTTAGAGATGACAGTACCCCTTACTGTTGCTAATATTCGTAACAATATGCTAATAGAAAATGCTCGCAATGTGTTTTGAATTCGAAATCAAAACAAGATAGCCTATAAAATGTTTGTGATTGTAGCAGCATAAGTGTGACAAGAAAAAATTTAAATTAAGTTACATTCGATTATTGAATACAAAAACAAAAACCTTTAAAGAGCAATATATCGGCACTCTGATGTTGTGAAATGTACCTAGCCTTTTGTAGCAATATAGGAGTATTACATATAAGACAACAATAATAAAGCAGCCACTATTATGTAGAAGGCGACGAAGAGATATCTCAAACACACAAATATGTAGTCATCAGCCGAAGTAGTTACTCACACATACACACGCATATGGCTATGGGAGAGGCGTGGACTACAGATATACATGTATATCTGGTAACTAACCAAGCATGAGCTACAACTGTTCGCGAAATTACTATACTTTAGGAGCAATGGGTGAACGAGGAAACCGAGAATATAAAAGCAGCGCAACCTGAGTAATAACGAATCAGTTTTTATTTAAGCACGCTATTGGTTGTGAAGTATAATTTTGAAGTACTACTCACAAAGTAATCTAAATAAAGACCAGTTGGCAATACTGAATATTGAAGTGATTTATTCAACAGTTTAGCGATTCGAACGTTAGCATAAGGTTTCAAATAAGCGGAATTTCCCCAATTCGTTACAATTGGTGTCAGAAGCGGGATTGTTGAATAAATTCCGAAGATTTCGAATACAACGTGGACATGGCAAAGTTAAGTAATATAAAGATCCATCAACTGAAAAAGCAGTTGGAGAACCGTGGTTTGACTACAACCGGTAATAAAACAAATTTCAAGCACTGATGTGGACGAGACATTAACAAAAGTGGAGGAAAAGAATGGAAGTCCGAGTCCAGTCGCAAGCGGGTAGAATAATGCGATATTGGCTTTGTTATCACAGATATCGACTAAAATGGAAACCCAGGAAACACGTATAACAGAAAGTATAACATCTCAATTGGAAGAACAGAAAAAATATATGGCCTCCCAACTGGAATCACAGGAGACACGACAAGAAACACGTTTTTCCGAAATGTCGACACAAATTACAACCAATATGGAAGCACAAGAGGAGCGCTTATCATTGCAGGTGGCACAAATAGCTTCGCAGCTAGAAGCACAGCGTACACAGTAGTTGCAAATAAATCGCCCAGCATTTTCATCGAGTAATCCAGCCGTAGCATTGAAGGAGCCAGCAGCCGAAATCCTACAGACGATTCCCGAAGGAGAGCAGAACAACTATGAAGTATTGATGGTTGATGTAGAACGACGTTCCGGAAGCGAACACAGGAAACAAATCTACCAAATAGAATTGCAAAACCGTTCCTAAAAATCTAACGAGACTTTACAGGAGTTTGCTTCAGACGTTGAAAGATTGGCTCATCTCGCAAATGTGGACGCACCCGTGAAATACACCGAGAGGGTAAAAATCCAGCGTTTTATCAATGGCATACGGGATGTGGAAACGAAGGGAGGTACATACGCAAACCCAAAGCTGACATTTGCTGAAACAGTATCGCATGCGCTGACTCAGGAAACAGCCTCGCTTCTTTGTAAGACAGTTTTCAAAGCACGCCGTGTGGAAGTAGAAAGGCCAGTTTGAGTGAACTCAATATTGGAGGCGCTGAAAGGATTGCAGAAGCGGAGTGATAGAGTAATCAAGTGCTTCAAATTCGGGAAGCCATATCACATTGCACGTCATTGCGGTCTTGACCCTTGTGGTTCCAACAGCATGGGTGGTCGTAAACACAAAGCTGGAGGAGATAAGCAAGAGCGAGTCAGATCTAAAGATCGAAAACTTGCCCCAGCTATTGAATGTCCTGTGATATCTATCTCACAAATTGGAAGAAAATGGAGCGGTCTTGCCGTCAGATGTTATGTGGATGGCAAAGAACGTGTACTGACTGTATATATGGGCGCATCTCATTCTTTAATCCGATCTGATTTGGTCAACAGGAGAGTAAAACCATTACCTGGAGCAAGATTGCGTACGGTCACTGGCGAGTATAACCAAGTCCAGGGAGAAGTGGTATGTGAAATCTTAATTGGAAAGGTCACAGTCGTTGTGGCGGAGATCGTTGATAAAGTCATATTGGGAGTGGACTTCTTAGTTGACCATGACATCAGGATCGACATACAAAGATGGAATATGCGCTATAAGAACCAGGATGTACCACTGAACTTCAGTTTGGAGAAAGGGTTCAGCAGTAAGCGAGTGCTGGTGGAAGCCATTCGACAAGGACCACGTCAAAGGCAGTAGATCGGGCAAAGGTTGATGGAACGAATGGGCCAAACAAATCAAAATCAAAGGTAGCTGCGAGGAAAACACTGGCATTAACAAACCCTAATGGACGCACTAAAACCAACGAAATAATTTACCAGAAAGAATGCAAGGGTGGTTTCCAGCCAGGACGCACTACTGTTGTGAAACATCAGAACGATACTGATTATGCAAAGCCAATCAGTCAAGCTCAACCTCTTCAAAGTTGTCCAGTGGCCAAGCAACAGAGTGCGAGGCAACTAGCCAGGTTAATGAGTAGTAAGATGAAACACAGGCACGACGAGAACAATTCGGAAGGTTTCTTGGAGGGAGATTTGGTACTGGTATACAACCCTCACCGGCGGAAAGGTGTTCTATCCAAATTTTGGTACAGTTGGGAAGGCCGATAAAAAGTTGACAAGAGGATCAGTGATGCCATCTACCGCATACAAACAATTGGGAAACCACATTTCGGTGTTTTTTACTTGTGGTTTTATGGACTTTTTCGCTTTTGCTCCAGAAAAATTCGTAAGCTCTATATAAAACAGCCAATGAATAGATTAAATTGAATGTCGAGAAGCTCGCGAGCCTTACGATTAGTTCGAGGTTCGAGAATCTCGCGAGAAGGCGAGCCTCGCGAGAAATCTCTTTTCGAACAAGTTCGAGAAATCGTAAGCTCCATAAAATAATAACCCCACAAGATGCACACGTATTCGTGTCTAATTTTTTTAAATCTTCGCATTTGCTATGAGTATGGATTAATTTCGTTACATCGGTGTATTTTATAGTCGTTCATTGCACGCAAGAGACGCCAGACATAAAACATACCAGAGACGTCAAATCAACCTGGCCGCTACCTTCAATGAGAAGAAACAATTCGAATTTTTGTTTTTGAGTGTTAACTTCAGGTTTGGAGAGCTACATATGTATACCACATACCGAACGGCATCGTTACGCTTGATAAATTCTATCGAAGCTTTTCATAGCAGAGTTACACTCGAAAGGCTTATACCAAAACACTGCCGAAACGCGGCCTCGTATAGACAAAAATTCTATCATTTTAAATTTTACAAAATAAAATTGATAAATTGGCTTTGGTGGTCTTGGAAGGACCGGTTTTTTAGTACTAGTAACCGTACATCGACATTATTGATGGTCGCGTGCCTAGTACGCATACGTGAGCCTGAAATTCAACGACGGAAATTACAATTGTTTTCCTTGTAGCTTGCACAAATAATAATACAACATTGTCATGGAAAAACTATTTCGCTATACATTTATTATATTCTTATATCTAAAAAGTTCGATACGATAAATTTTACATCAATAAAACCGGCGAAGTGGCGGTAGGCTTGCATTGCTTGCACTTTTCCTTGGTAAATGCATTCAGTTATTAAATTGTCAATCTATAAAAATATGAGTAACAGTCTTTCGATATATTCTCATATACAAATAAGATTGCCAGGTCAATCCTCCTAATTCGACTTTCACCCTCTTGTCGCGGAAAGTTGCACGTTTGCCAGTTTCGTTATTTTGTCGATTTTCCCAGTTACCCGAACGTGTCTTTGGTAAGTTTTAAGTGAATTTAATAAAAATAATTTTTAAAACTTACCGTCCAACCGATTTTATCGCCTCCACATAAATATTCCATCTTTATAGGCAGATCTCCGCGATCGAAGTACATTCGAAATGTTGTTTTAGGTCGCTTATGAGTGCCATTGGTGAGAGTACTGTGGGTTTTTAAATCTAATTCCAATTTGGATACTGCTTTCTTGCCACTGTTAAGCGCTTAAAATCAAGTGAACAGGAAGAAAGGTATAGCTTATGAACATTTAAAAAAATATAATTTTTTTTTATTTTTAATCGGGCTCGAAAGTTTAGTTGGGCCTAGTATTATATATATATATATATAGTATATCTATACCAAGTCACAAAAGCAGTTTTTCATATACAAACATAGATGAGTTGAACACAAGCTTATGCATTATGAGTAGATTGCACGTATTTTTATGGAGAACGGTAAATGAGCGACACGGGCGCCATCTGATATTGAAAATTAGCCAACTCCCAAATTTTGTTGCAAGCAAATCATAAGAAGAAGAATTTGACATTTGCTTTGGCTAAGAGTGTTGGCACACTTTGCAAGTCTAATTATTTTTCCCACTCATTGGTAAGTTAGGTTAGGTTGAACTGGCCGGTCCATGAGGACCTCACATAGAC
>JARSSU010008297.1:0-37481 GCA_029619165.1 Eurosta solidaginis
TGTCATAACTCGATCTTACGCAATGTTTTGCGTTCATACGACGTAATTGTTCCGCATTCACCAGTCCCTACACTATGAAGTCACTATATTGTGCCTTTGTCAGGTCGAAGTTGGAGTATGCGGCTGTCATATGGAGACCCTACCAAATTGGCGTCTCTAATCGGCTTGAGCGTGTTCAGAAAGTTTTTTTACGATTTGCTCTTCGATCTTTAAACTTCTCTAAGCCAATGCCTTCATATGAATCTCGATGCCTTTTAATTGATCTAAACACGCTTGCAAATAGACGATCCATTCTATCTTGCTCATTTGTCATTGGCATATTTCAGGGACTGTTGATTGTCCATCACTTCTTGATAAAATTCAGTTTAATGTACCATGCAGAACCTCCGACAGTTTGAACCCTTAAAAATTGGGTTTTCTAGAACTATTTATGGTATAAATGCTCCCATATCTAGGGCTTGTGCTGATCTGAATATGTTTTTTAACTCCTCAGGTGCTGACTATACATTTCCTTACGCTGCCTTAATTAACAATCTAAGATCTTATTTTTCTTAGGATTAAGCTAATGTAAAAATTTGCATAATATAGTCTGTAAGAATCTATAAATTCAAAGACTCAAATAAATAAATAAATAATAAAATACATTTGTTTAGCTCTTATCAAATCACAAGGGTAATAATAGTGACGCGTTTGAAGTTTTTCGGAGTCTCTAAAAGCGTGGGTCTTCATAACACTAACCTTTGACGGAAATTATTCCGAGAAGAAAACCTTTCAGTTTATATCAAATACTTTAGAGTTGTTTGAAAAATAACAAAAATAGCAACCATGTGAAAAAGTATATGCTTTATAAGCACGTACAGAAATATACATAAATCTGTATGTGTTTTTTCTTAAAAACTTGTATTAAAGTTAACAACACTTTTGCATCGTTGATTTCACACTATCTCTGCTGCACATACACAACCCATTGCTATAACGACTATATGAGAAATTGTAGAAATTCGATAAAAGTATTTGTAAGTGTGCAATGGCAAAATACATAGACACACTCACATACAAAGAAAGGCTCGCGCATTTACTAAGGATCAACATAACCTGGATAAGTCGCCAATACAATTTTCTTAACACGCTAAATACAATACAATAAATAAAGTGCACATTAACTAAATTGCCATGTTGTTGCCTTATCTACGCCATAAGGACACTTCTAACTGCAAGTTATAGATATGTGTGTGTGTTGCTTTCTTAAGTGTGTGCATGCAACTGTTGCACATTTCTTACGATTTAATTTATACTCAAGAGCAAATAAAATTGCAATCGTATTAAGAATGTATTCGAATGTTCACAAGTAAATGCCTGAGGAGGAATAAGCACTTTGTAGTAATAAGAAGAAAAAACTATAAATAAACTGCGTGATAAGGTTTAAATGGCACCATAATTTTATTTTATTGTAATTGGACTGTTTAAAAATTCCTATGTGGCTAGATAATTTTAGCGATATTTAAGTTTTCAACATAAACAATATTAATGTAGGTCGCTACAGGTCAAAATTTAAAATAAAACAGGAAAAGATGGAACTGTGCCGTAAGTCTCTTACCTTTTACGAATGTAATCGAAAAATAATTCGGTAAAATTTAAAAATTTTCGTAATATCGTAACAATACGTTGTATAAGATTTGCATCTGATCGACAAATCACCATCGCTATCAACCTGAAGCTATCTCCAGGTTTAAGGGACTAATTTGCGCTCAAACAGACAGGAAGGCATACAGACGGACATGGGATTCAAGGCAATTCATAGCTTCTACAAACCCAATTGTCAACCTCACCTACGCGAAGTGAATTCTATAAGTATATAGTACCTTAATAGTGCTTGTTATAGGAACGTACCTGATCTATATCCGGCAATTGGCTATCAACATCGACAGCACTTCGCAAAACCTTCGGTGAGTGTCCTTATCGCCACAATAATAACAAGAGATGGACATGCTAATGAACTCAGCTCATTCTTTTGATCATTTTTGTATACATATTGGTGGGTTTTTTGGCGACTTACTGAAGGCGTAGCGCTATCTTTGTAGTAGGTACATTATTACACAGTTTGTGGAAAAATGTATTGCAGGTTATTTTGAAATTTTCTCTGCAGCGACTCACGTTAGTTCCGAAATAACGTGAGAACGTGTTCGTAATCTGTCCCGCGCAGTGCTTTTAACTGACGATTTTAACCTTGCGATGTCCTACGAAATGCCAATTTGCTCCCTTTGTAGGCCTTTCGAATGCATCCTAGCCTCTTCCTACAAACGTTGGGCCAACATCACGTAACATGCTTCATATAACATGATTTCTAAGCTGAATTTCTGACAACCATCCTTATCCGCATGTATTTATCAGCATCAGCATCTCTCTAAAGAGGGTAGTGGTAGGTGGAACTGTGGAATACCTAGGACAATAGACTGGACTTGTATTCCAAGGAGGTGCACCATAGAGTAACTGAAGGAATACAAACATCTTTTAAACAAAGTCGCATTTGGATTGTATCTAAGGCCTATCGCTTGACCTCTTTAGCACTTTATTTTCAGTGATTGTGGCACCCATCGTTTACCGTTTACTCCTTTAAATTGTAGCGTATATGAAGATTATCAACTATCACTGAAAGAGTAGCCTTAAAAAGCACTCTGAAAGCGGCACTTTATGCCATTATACGATAAAAGAATATCAAGTACTGCAATTTAAAAATGTATGTTCCAATGACACAGACAATGCTCGCATTGTTTAGTTAATTCGAGCTTTGTATGTATAAACTGCATGAATTACCTGTACAAAAACAACTATAAACAAAGCTCGTAGCTTAAGAAAAAACAAGTAAGGAAGGCTAAGTTCGGGCGTAACCGAACATTACATACTCAGTTGAGAGCTGTGGAGACAAAGTAAGGGAAAATCCACCATGTTGTAAAAAGAACCTAGGGTAACCCTGGAATGTGTTGTATGACATGTGTATCAAATGGAAGGTATTTAAAGAGTATTTTAGAGGAAGTGGGCCATAGTCTATAGATGGACGCATTTAGGGATATCGCCATAAAGGTGGACCAGGCCTGACTCTAGAATTTATGTACGATATGGGTATCAAATAAATATGTGTAATGATAATTTTAAAAGGGACGTGGGCCTAAGTTCTATAGGTGGACGCCTTTTCGGGATATCGCCATAAAGGTGTGACCAGGGGTGACTCTAGAATTTTTTATTACGATATGGGTATCAAATGAAAGGTATTAATGGTATTTTAAAGGGCGTGGGCCTAAGTTCTGTAGACGGATACCTTTTCGTGATACGCCATAAGATGGGACCAGGGTGACTCTAGAATTTGTTTGTACGATATGGTTATCAAATGAAAAGTGTAATGAGGTATTTAAAAAGGCCGTGGCCTTAGTATCTACAGGTGGACGCCTTTTTCGAGATATCGCCATAAAGTTTGACCAGGGGTGACTCTAGAATTTGTTTGTACTATATGGTGAGTCAATGAAAGGTTATTAATGAGTATTTTAAAAGGGAGTGGGCCTTAGTTCTACAGGTGGTTGCCTTTTCGAGATATCGCCATAAGGTGGGCCAGGGGTGACTCTAGAATTTTTTTGTACGATATGGGTATCAAATGAAAGGTGTTAATGAGTATTTAAAAAGGGCGTGGACTTGAGTTCTATAGGTGACGCCTTTTCAAGATATCGTGCCATAGAGGTGGATCAGGGTGCTCTGCATTTGTTTGTACGATATGTGGTATCCAACATATGAAATGCTATTATAATGAGTTTTTAAAAGGGAGTGGTGCCTAGCGTAGTTCTACAGGTGGATGCCTTTTCGAGATATCAGCCATAAGGTGCGCGCAAGGGTGACTTCTCTAGAAACTGTACGATATGGGTATCAAATGCGGATAGCGTGTAATGAGTTATTTTTAAGGGCGTGGGCTCTTAGTTCTCTACATGTGGTCGCCTTGTTACCGAGGATAACTTATTTTCAACGGCTCTCTGGACATAGAAGGTCGCCAGGGTGACTCTAGAATTTGTATTGTACAGATATGGGTATCACATGAAGGTAGTTTAATGAGTATTTAAAGGGCGTGGGCCCTTAGTTCTACAGGTGGTCGGGGCCTTTTCGAGATCTCGCCATTAAACGTGTCGCTCATGGGTGACTCTAGAATTTTTGTTTTGTAAACGATATGGGTACATCATGAAAGCGTGTTATTGTAGTATTTTAAAAGGGCTGGTGCCTTAGTTCTCTCTAGTGATCGCCTTTTCGAGATATCGCCATATCAGGTGGGCATGCATGGTGACTCTAGATTGTTTGTACGATATGTGTATTCAAATGAAAGGTATAATTAGTATTTTTAAAGGGAGTGGTCCTTAGTTCTAATAGGTGGTTTCCTTTTCGAGATATCGCCATAAGGTGTGCCAGGGTTGACTCTAGACTTTTTTTTTACGATATGGGTATCAAATGATGTTATGTTATGTTTATTGTGTTTATATTATGTATATTATAATACATATACTTAATAAGCAACAGTTTTTTACAACGCATTCTGTTGCTTATGTTATAGCATATTACCAACTTTTGGTATGTATGCCTCTGTAAACGTGTATTATATTATCAAATGCAAATTATGTTGTTTATTTCATATAAAGGCAATACACAGGATCTGCTTTTCAACATATGTGCTATGTTTTAATCAAATTTTATATTGGAAATCATGGAAACAAACTCAATCTTAAAATTTTACATATGACACTTTTGTGCACAGCCCAATAATATATTATTTTGTGTGCTACACCGATTTTTTTCCCGAGTTGTTAAATTTGCGCCGTGCTATGTTCTGTTAAGCTGTGATTTACTAAGTTATATTGTGTTTTGTAAGTAAGTTATATTATAATGCGATATCTTCTTCCTTATTACTCATAGTGTGATTTATAAACACCTTACAATTTAATAACATGGCATAACATAAAAAAATAATAATATAGCATAACATGTCATTACGTACCATAACAAAACATTAATTAAATAGCGTAACATAAATCTTGTTGGTGATATGAACATAACATAAATAACTTAGCATAACATAAATTAAAATAAATAGCATAATATAAAGAAAACATAACATAACATAATATAACATAACATGATATAACATAACGAATAAACAAAACGCGACATAACATACCATAAATTAGCATAGCGCACCATAAAATAACATAATATGACATAACGTAACATTGTAAAAGACGTTATATCGTAATAGAACATACCATATTGAAACAAGACATTACGTAACATAACATAACACAAGCCTCGCTCCATTAAAAATTCTCATATTCCTTATGCTTTAGGATGTTGTATGCAAAACAGTTCATTCAACTCGGTTATCACAAACATTGCGCTCGTTTTTAAAAATATATGCAGATATATTTGCATAGCATACAGCGGTCACTCTTTCACTCTTTTTTTCTGAAGGTTTTTCATTCCATTTGAGGTCAGCAATACGGGCATCCGATATGTGCCGTGCCAGTAATTTATAGAATTTTGTTTGGCATTTGGTGCTTCGATTTCAGTCCAAGCTGTTGCACCCTAAGTAAACATACTGAATGCGTTAACACACGCACACAATCACAAGCAGCATATATCTTTGTTATCATTGGTAGTTTGGCGCATAGCACTTGTCGCTTTTAACTTTTGCTTATAACACATACGCACACACACACACACTTACGAAATTACATAAATACGCTTAGGCACATACATAAATATAACACAAACTATATTTCTACTTTATTCCTATAATGACAACGAAGTGCTTGTGCTTTGTTGTTGTTCTTGTATTTTCACATTTTTCACAATTTTTCGTATTTATTCGTGCAGATGACGTTGCGTTTGCATGTGTGTGTATGTGTATCTTTGTGTGTTAGTTGGAATGCGCTTGAATGCTTGCACAGCTTTTGTTATTTGCCACTAACTGCACTTTCTGCATTGACTCAGCTTTGTTGGTATTCCTGTTGTATTAGTGCTCTTTGCCACATTTCGAGAAAATTTATCTTTTTCGATTTTTTTTTCAACACTTTTCTTGTATATTTTCTATTTCTTTTTGTTTTCAAACTCTGTCTCCTTGCCTTTTGCGTGTTGACTGTTATCCGCAAATTGCTTCCAAATGCGTCTCTCACTTTGTGTGATTACGTTAATGCGCTTGGAATTGGCTTCAATTGACGTGAATTGGCTTAGCCATCGAGCAGGAGCTGCAGCAGCAACAACAACAGAATGCAGTATCAAGTCAAGTAACAGACCAACTAACCAACCTTTCAAAGAAACAATCGGTTATTCAACCGGGCAAGTGTACAAAGACTGCTTGGTTGGTTGGGCTGGCAAACAAGCGACAAAATGTAAAGCTTTGGTGACCTTTTAGTTGAAAAATATTGTGCTTTATTGTTCAAGTGTAAATGTTTTCAGTTGGCCAGCAACAAAGCAATCAGATGGTTGCTGTTAATTTAAAAATAATTTCTTTTATCGCATAGTTTTTAAGCCAAGACAACATGTTGAAGAGTTTAAGTTTGCGCAAAAATTAGAGTGGATGTCTTATACCACTTTAGTGTATAGCAGTGTCACCTCTTTTTCAAGTATTCTTAGATTAAATTTAAAATTTGCTTTACAAGTAGGTTACCAAATAGTTATTCATTCAAAAAGTTGCGTCAAGTTTTTGATTTTATTGCTATTCTCCCCCGGACTCCACAGTCAGTGGCCGTATTGCGTCATAGACTGCCGTGATCGAATACCATTTTTTAAATCACTGTAGCTCCGAAACGGTGAATCAGATTAATGAGATATGTGAACCAGGGCGAAACATACTCACTAGATCCATAATATATTATTATATCAAATATCAACAGAAATTAGCTGTTTATGAATCAAACATTTATAAATTACCTGCGCTTGCGCTGCAATCTGGCGAATGCTAGCATCTGCCGGTAATGCAGTATTAGTTCTAATCAAATATTCACAATAGTGCCATAGTACAAGTAGATTTGTTGTGTGCTCACAATGGTTTATTTTTAACAAATTATTTTAATAAAATATAGCTAAACAAAAGCACTGCGACTAATAATGCCCAAAACTCGCTAATAGCACGAATCTCCATCTTTACAACCAAAAGTTTTTTTATTGATTTGGATTCTAAGCGCAAAAGGGACCTGTACATAAAATCGGCAGTTAGAAATAATATATGAGTTTTTTTGTTAAGTTTGATAGAACCATTTTTATCGCTTGAGTGAAAATCTTTTACTATACGTGATCGTAAGTTACGATACGGCCCTAAATCTGCAATAATTTCCATGGATTATCGCTAAGGCGATAGTGAATATATTGATACTATATATCTATGAATGAATGTTTGCTTACCTAGATATTTCTTATATTTTTAATGCATAAGTTATATATTAATTTAAAAGGTACCTGAAATGAAAGAAAGAGAGAGAGTGGGTAGCATTAGTCTAGTTAACATCACATGGTCGAAAAATAACAATAAAATTTTTATTTTGGAAATTTTCGTTTCTGAAGCATTTAAATTTTTGAACTGAACTATGAAATCAAATTTCCTGAATTCTCTCAAGTCTTGGCGCTAGGTCCCAAACTTTGGAAGCCCGAGTAATTATGGCAAATGAACAAGGAAAGTTTCTGACGTAGATAAACTAATTCCAGAAATTTTAATGTATACACGTATTTTTTTACGGTATGGAAGAATTGTCAGCGTACTCTTTGAAAGTGGTTGATGTATGGGATAATACAGAATGCATGCATATTATTTGGGATTGGTATGCTGTATAGGAAAATGTGATATGATTTGATGTCCCCAGCGGGTTAGGGGACTTAGAATATACTCGCGATAAGTATGCTTGTCTTAAGAGGCGACTTAAATACGAAATTGACTCAAGGGGTTGTGTAGCGCTACCCTTTCAAGGAGTTGCCAGCGCAATATTAGCTTCAACCTCTCCTATCCGTGGCGAATCCTGTTTCCTTAATAGCCGCGGTTCTGGCTACCCAAAGTTCCTCATGGATTTAGGGGGTGGCCTATAAGGTTGTACGTAATCATACTAAAGCGTTCCCGAGATGGTCGGGCTAGTCCTTTAATGGTGCATGGTACCGGTATGCACTGGATCAGTTTCCGGCAAAGGACCATCAACATCGATAACGATCCCCAAGCCTTCGGAGAGTATCCTTATTACTACAACTAACTATATATTTTGCTAAAAGTTTGTTATCGTTAAGTTATCCGTTGTTATCGAGAGTTATCTGCTTCTTTTCGAAGAGTGATCGGTTGTTTATAGGTGTGTTACTGGCGAGTTATCTATTTGTTACCGAAGTGTTACAAATTTACTATCGGTAACAAAGGTTATCGATTCTCAATTGACGAGTTATCGAATTTCTATGAGGGTGTTATCGACTTAATATCGAAGGTTGATCGATTTGTTACCAAAAGGTTATACAAAATTATCGTTATCTTATCAAAAATGTATCGATTTATTTAAAGAAAAATTCGTATTTTTATAGAAAAGTGGAATATTAAAACAAATTATCGATGTTTTATCGAAAATTAGTAGTTTTCTAATCGAAGTGTTACAAATTTGTAATAGGCGATTTTAATTTAAAAGATATCTATATTTTATCGAAAAACTATTGATTTGTTTTCAAAAAGTTATAGATTTTTTATCGTAAATTAACTGATTTCTTATCGGAAATACCTATGTTGTGCTTTAACATAAATGTATATGTATGTTAGCTAGGGTGGTCCTTATAAAGCATATAGACGATTTTTTCGAGCCTCGGTGGTATCACTCAAACATAGCTCCACCCTAGCCATAAATTCATAAAATTTTCGTGAAATGGCAGGATCATTCATGGTACGTATTTATTTGTTTCTTGTAGAAAGTTTCTTGTCTCGATGGGGATTGTGTTACGACGCTCGTTAGAAGTCTTGAGCGACAGTATTTGGCGGCAAAGTCTCTCTCCCGCCACAAAACTAACGACATGGTTCCGACTTGCATTTTCCTCCTTGGGGCCTCCTTGGGTGGGATGTCGCGAGGTCCTATTTTCAAATAAAATGGGATAACATTTAGCTTAAGAGATACCCACTGTAGGAAGCTGAAAGCCTGTAAAACAGCCGTGCTATTGGATTTTTTTATGTAGTCCGAGATAGAGGAGATAAAAGAAATGCTGAACAAAGAGTTTCTGTTAAATTCCCAGAAACTTGAGCATGTTGACTGATTCGGGTCACGTCTCCCAGGGACATAAGCAAACGCTTAATTGTCCTTTCGTATTGACCATTCATAATGTTCTTCTTCTTCTTTCAGCGTTTAAGACATCCCAAAAGATTTTAGAAAGTGTTCTGAATGTTGAAGGTGGTTTCCCAGAAGTGCGGTCTGGTACGATCCTAAAACTAGCACCAACAAGTACTAACCCGAATAACTCGAAATCTATTGAACTTGGCTTGGTCATCCCGCCAGATCCTCGCCTGCTAAATAGGTGTTCATATTTGTTAAAGAATTCGTCTCGTGTTAGCGAGTAAAAACTAAAAAAGTGTGTTCTACAATCCCAAAATAACACCAAATTATATCGATTTTATCTTAAAACAATGCTAAGGTGATCCCGAAAATGATTTGCATAAGAGTACCGAAATTAACTCAAAATATTTCGTTTAAAATAATCATTGAAAAATAGAGAAAGAAGAGCTTCGTCAGTTTCTTATTTTCATCGAGTTGTCGACATGTTATCGCCGAATAAACGTTTTCGTATTGGTTGATTGTTGGCTGACTAACGGACAGGTTAAAGATGAGTCATCGAAGATGAGTGTATCGAAGTTTCAGTGGTAACAATTTCACAACAATCCGAAAAGTATTCGATAACAATTCAATGACACGCGCAGAAACTAGTAACATTCCGAAAAGTAATCGATAATTTTTCGATATCAAACCGATAACTTTTTTATTACAAATCCATACATTTTCGAATACTTTGTGATAATTTTGTCATTACATATTGATAAACATCGATAACTATTCGTTAAAGAACACATAACTTTAGCATATCGATAAATTTTTAAAACAAATAAATATTTTTTTCGATAACAGATCGATAACTTTCCCATACAAATCGGTAAGTATTAAACAACACATCGAGTAAATTTTCGACAGATCATTGATAACTACACGATAAATACTATATAACTTTTCAAATACAAATCGATAAATCTTCGCTAAAAAATCTATAGCTCATTCATAACTTTTGCGACCGATAGCAAATTTATAACAGTTTGATAACAAATGAATAAGTCGTCGATAACACACCTGTAACAAATAGGTCAATCGTCGATAGGAAATGGTTACCGCTGGTTTGCTGTCTGATTTTTCTCATACATACACCATATCATTCTAACACACTACGCTTACTCTTACGTTCTGTATTCAATCGTACAACACACCATTTCATGCAATACGCTTACGCTTACATTATGAATCCATACTACCGTAAGCAAAGATTTTTACACATAAATCAAAAAGCATAGTTATTGTTCTGTATCTACTTTGTGCTTTATTATCTCAAGTACTTTGACGTTTGTGTTAATAAAAGTTACAACAAACCCAACAACAGTCATAATAACAAAAAGTTTCAGCAATCGACAGCTTTCATACAATACTCCTCTACACCTAATATCTATTAATATTTGCTGTTGCTTCCACGTACACTTCTAATACATAACAAATCAAACAAGTAAAGGTGTCTAAGTTCGAGTTTAATCGAACATTATATACTCAGCGGGAGCTTCAGTTTGTATATTTCATTTCAGATAAATTAATTTTCTACATAACACGTGGCACCGCCCGTTTAAAAAAAATGTCTCCCCATTTCCTCTTACAAATATCATGATTAAAACAATTTTTTGCTAAGTTATATCATATTATTCTAGTCTACGACCCTTTTAAAATCTTTTATATAAAAGTGGGCGTGGTCTCTAACCGATCTCGTCCATTTTTTTAGAAATATTTCCTGCTACAGGGAAAATGTGTGTACCAAATTTTATCACGATCCGTTAATTTTTCTTCGCGTTATGGCTCCCGAAACATAGAAAATTGCTTAGTCATAAAAGAGGCGGTGCCACACCCATTTTCAAAATTTTAGTGTTTTCCAATTTAATGTTATAATTCAATTTTGAAAGTAAAATTCTATTGATACAAAGCTCTTTTTCGCTAAGATATAGCTTCTTATTTTCGTCTACGACCCTTTTAAAAATCTTTTATATAAAAGTGGGCGTGGTCTTTAACCGATCTCGTCCATTTTTTCTACAAATGTTTCCTGCTATTGGGAAAATTTGTGTACTCAATTTCATTACGATCCGTTAATTTTCTTCGAGTTATGGCTTCCGAAACATAGAAAATTGCTTAGTCATAAAAGGGGCGGTGATACGCCCATTTTTTAAAATTTGAAGTTTTTCGTATTTATTTTTATAAGTCCACTTGGGAAATGAAATACCATTGACATAAAGCTCTTTTTTGCAAAGATATAGCTTATTGTATTCGTCCACGACCCTTTCAAAAATATTTTATATAAAAGTGGGCGTGGTCCTTACCCGATTTCGTTAATTTTTCCTCAGAGCATTCCTTATAGTAAAGTAACCTCTCTGCCGAATTTTGTTACGATAGGTTAAAGGATTTTTGATTTATGACTAATAATATTTGTAAAATTGATTTTATCACAAGTGGGCGGTGCCACGCCCATTTTAAAAATTTTTTATCAAGAGTCGCAATATCAGTCCACACGTAAAAATTTCAACATTTTACGTGTATTATTTACTAAATAATCAGGTTTTTTGTGTTTTCCAAAATGTTATATATATAAAAAGTGGGCGTAGTTATGATCAGATTTCGCTCATTTTCAATACTAATCTATTCTGGGTCCAGATAAGCTCGTGTACCAAATTTGGTGAAGATATCTATCTGCGGACAGACGGACGGACGGACGGACATGGCGAAATCAAATTTTTTTTCTATACTGATGATTTTGATATATGGAAGTCTATATCCATCTCGATTCCTTTATACCTGTACAACCAACCGTTATCCAATCAAAGTGCAAAGCACTCTGAGTATAAAACTTACACTGATATGAAATACAAAACTTTTGTCTACGCGCAAAAAATGTTCGTATTATTTTGGGCCACTGAACGATTTTCGATATAAACCAGTCATAGGGCAAAAAAAAGTGTGGCAATATACAGTCAGCAGTTGCTGTAAATTTAAGTAAATTCAGTGAAAGTTTAACGTTTCGGGGCAAATATTTTAGCACTCAAAAGTTCGCAGTAATGCATACGCGGCCAACCACAACAACAGCTTTTTTCGAGGCGGCTGTTAATAAATTCATGGTGTTCCCTGAATTGGCAGGCAGTGGTCTCGGAAGCGTTTGTTGGCATCAATGGTCTTTGGTGAATTTGAAAAGTTGCTCGTTCTCTCTTTCCCTATTTCCACTATTTATCTTTTCATAAGTAGCGTATCAGCTAAGTTTTTACTGGCGATTAATAATATTTGGATTATGTATTTATTTGTTGTTTTTGCAGTTGTTGAAGATTAATTTCGAACAGCGCACAAGTTTTCCTTTTATGTAGATATATTAAGCCAACTTCGTTTGCCGTCAATATAACAGCTGTCGCAAGCAACTAACCATGAAAAGGCTAAGGAGCAGCTCAAGAGTTACATTAAGAGTTATATAAATACTACAATAAAATAACAACAAAAGAAAGGTAAACAAAATGCCAAACAGCGCAGGCAATAGCGAAATTCTTTACAAGACATCTGGTAATTTTCCTCACCACGAAGAAGGAGTTCTTAGCCCAACAGCTGGAAAATTGTACACCACGATAAAGGTTTGCCAAATGAAGTACTCTCTGTTATTCAATAAAGAATCATTTGTGTTCGCGGCTTGGCATGGCTGCCATATTCACTGTTGACGGATATAAATTCGAGATTGTAAAATACTACATATATTTGGTAACCAGCATTAACAGAGAAAACAAATCTGCTAAGAAGCCAACAAGTGCTATCTTGGGCTGTGTAGGCAATGGAAAATTAAGTCCTAAATTGAACAAAAATCACGCTCTATCAGTCATTCCTTATACCTGTCCTTATTCCTTATGGGTCATTGACGGTTTCGAGAGAAAAGGAGATGGCTCTTGGAGTGTCATGAGAAAAAATTTCCAGAGAATATTTGTCGTATCTGCGATGTCGACAGCGAGTATCGGATGAGGTATAATGATAAGGTGTGTAAGCTTTGGGCATATGTAAAGATAATGCAGCATACAAGAGTCCGAAGGCTTCATTGGCTAGGTTAAGTTATGTGATACGCTTAGGCCATGAAAATATTTCAATCGATACTGGAAGTTGGAAGATAAGTTATCGGGACACCTCCATCATGTTTGGAAATCACATTTGACCTCATTTGATGATCCCAATTAGCATCAGTACTCATTAGATAAAATGGTGTTATGCCGAGGATTTATCCTTCATCATTACAGGGACTGTCATAGTGTATTTTTTTCTTGAAATATCCCTGAAAAAACAATTTCCAGTCGGCATCAAAATCATACCTTTTGAACACAAAAGCTGTCGATAATTTTGCGATAACTAATTTAAAACCATTTGATCAACAAGGCTAATCTCAAAATATTTCAGGCAAAAGGCCAATCAAAAGCAGTTTCCTCAAGGGGGTTCTAACGATGGCAAATATCTCCGAGACATATCCACATTTAAAAGGCAGACCCCTTTATCAAGCAGGGTTTTAGAACAACACGCTTACTTATGACACCATGCCAGACTTTGCTGTGGAATATAACAAATGCATATTTGTTTAGGCATATTATATTGCTCAAGAGAACCAAACTTTTAAGCAATCACTTGAGCAAATTATAGAGCTGCTCTAACTGCTCGTTATATATACCAGATAAATGCACCTAAAACTTATCCCCAACTTTTGTGTTGTTGTATAAGACATATATACTATTTGAAAGAAATTATGCTACTACTGGGCGCATCCCTTGAAGCTTGCTCCGTAGATGTCCAATTAGATTGGCGAGATTAAGCGAAGGGGAGAGGTGCACATGATCGACCAAGCGGGAAAGGCGTGGGTTCAAGCGCGGGGCTGTAAAGTGTGGAAGATTATGTGTAGGTCTTACAACCTTAGACTAACACAGTTGCTCCTATCATTAAAAAGAGAAGACTGTAGACTCATGACGGGTATTCAGACTGGACACTGCCTTCTGGCGTCACATGCCTTTAAACTAGGCTTGGTCAGTGATAGCAGATGTAGGAAGTGCGGGTTGGAGGAGGAAACGATCGAGCACGTTCTGTGCTCGTGCCCTGCACTTGCCAGGCTAAGACTCCAGCTATTAGGAGTGATACAGCTGTCAGATCTAGAAGCAGAAAGTGGCTTAAGTCCTAGGAAGCTTCTATTATTTGCCAAGAGGAGTTATTTTATAACATAGGTCCTGGTTTTTGATAGGGTTTTTCAGTTTGGTCGTCAAAACAAACTTCTGGTAACACTACGGACTCAATCAGTCTATGTGAGGTCCTCATGGACCGGCCAATTCAACCTACCTACCATGCTACTGCCCAACAACGTAACCACATATGCAGTTGAAGAGTAATTTTCAACATGACCTAGTATGCAGCACATCACAAAGTTGTTTAAATTTTAATAAAAAAAAATAAATGTAAGGCGCGATAACCTCCGAAGAGATCTAAGGCCCAGCTTCTCTTCCAATTTGCGTCGTGCTCTTCTTGATTTTCCCTACAAATTGGCCGGAGGGACCTACATGTTTTATGCCGACTCCGAACGGCATCCGCAAGGCAGATGAGTTTTCACTGAGAACTTTTCATTGCAGAAATACACCCGGAGCGCTTGCCAGACACTGCCGAGGGGCGACCCCGTTTAGAAAAATTTTCTTCTAATTGAAAAACCTTATTTCTAAAATTTTGATGTTGCTTTGCACGGTGTGCGAACCCAGGGTATTCGGTGTGGCAGGCGGAGCACGCTACCATCACACCACGGTGGCCGCCAGATTAGATTGTTTAAATGGGGATGTTAAGATGAAAAGCAAAATTGTTTAAGATAACTTGTAATGCTTTTTTTATACTTGTATGTCTGATACTCAATTTTGGTTTTCAAAACAGAGTTGTTCTGGCACTACTGGGTACAACAAAATCAAACCTTAGTTTAAATATGCAAATACACTTCCTAACATCTTAAAGTAGGCAACACTTTCCTAGCTACCGCTTACATTTACCCACAAGTAATTGAGTGTTTCTGCATATAAACAGCAACAAGTCAACACCACAACAAACTGTAATCTTACTACGCTTCGTGATACAACCAAATGCTCCACTACAGTCTCAACCTAGCTCAAACCATCTTGCCTTTTAGCCATGTGACGTTTTTGGTGGTATAAAAGTCAAAGTGGAAATTTTATTATACCACCGGGCACACACTACGGAAAGCGTGCAACATAAATACTTGAGCACCAAGGTACGCTTAGTTCTCCATCCAAATGCATATAAACTGTTTCCTCTCTCACCCTACATGAAATTCTTCCAAACTTCTGTAACAAACTCTTTTGGTAGCGTTTAGTTTATGTTCACGCAAATGTGTTGGCGTGAAAGTTGGCAAACCGCACCTGGTTTCTGTGGACTCAGCTTACTAGTTGACTATTGCAAGGACAACGACGCCGACGCCAGGCTTAGGCACAAAGAGCAACTTATTTAAATTATGACTACCGTTATTACGTACATGCAAGCGTAAACGACGCGGTGGGAAAATTAAATGTAGTCAACGATTGTAAAATTGCCTTTGCGAGTATCGCAGTTGGTAGATGCGCGCGGCTGTTTTGTGGTTAGCTGAAAGTTTTTGTGGCGTACTTCTTTCGCTTGGAGGGTAGCGATACATTTCTATGTAGATACTTATTTATAAATATTTACAACAAACAAGCATATATATATATACAATGTTACAAATTAAGTAGTGCACACCAGTTGTTGTAATTGTTATACTGTTTTCTTGGCATACTTTGAGGTGAGTTTACAAATATGACGGAAATTCTTAATTGTTTTTGGTTTTTTCTTGCAAAAGAATTCTGTTTACAAATTGCTTAATATAATTAGAAGCTAATTATCATAACAAACCCCAAACAAGAATTGCGCTGCGTTGTAAAAATAAGTTTTGTATGTAATCTGTGATATGGAAGGTATTGACATAGCCCATAAGAAAATTTTATCCGTTATAAGTGTCACTATTCAAGCATCGCTATTCAAGCATAGAAATGGATTAAGAAGTTTTACGTTATAACATATTTTTCATTCAGAATTGCATGTAGTGACAGAGATAGAAACATACTCTTTCACTGTTTTATCACGTATCACCGGTAATGCAAGAAATTTAATTCCTGTATTAAGATTGTTTTTATGAAAACACGAAAAAAATTGTTTTTATTGTTGAGTGAATTTTTTGATATGTGTAGGTAAGTTTTTTGATTAGTCTGGGTGTCCGTTGGCTATCTTTCGTTTATTTCTGCAGGTATCCAGTTTTTTTCTTGGACCCACATATGTGTTAGTTCTACTACTTGTAAAGCAGTTACGAAGGTTAAAATATTCCGTCAGCGTTTGTGTTTGTTCCTTCTAGTTAAATATTAGCTTTGTTACTTTAAAAACTGTTAAAAATAAAGTTAAAAAGTGCATCAGAGTTTCTGTTTGTTTGTTATATATAAGTATTAGCATCGCCCCCCCCCCTCCTCTCCACCTGTTGTTGTTGTGTAGCGGTAAGGTTGCTCCCCGAAGGTTTTGGGGAGTGTTATCCATGTGATGGTACTTTGCCGGATACAGATCCGGTACGCTCCGGTAACTCAGCACCATTAAGGTGCTAGCCCGACCATCTCGGGAACGATTTATATGGCGACATTAAACCGTTAGGCCATTCCTCTCTCTCCTTTTCCTAAGTTCCATGAGGAGCTTGGAGTCGCCAAAGCCTCGTCGATTAGTGAGCGGATAGGCGAGGTTGACAATTGGGTTTGTAGAAGCTGTATATTGCGCTGGCAAGCTGAAGGTTTGCCCTACACATCCCCTTGAATCTGGTATTTTAGTCGCCTCTTACGACAGGCATACCTATCTCTGGTATATTCGTTTTGTTGTGTTGATTTTCCGACAGGGTGGTTAACTGATGCATATTGGAATGATTTTCCGTAATCTTTTGTCAAATTTGGTTTGGAGACAAGCCGGTTACAGCGTTGCGCCATCAAAAGTGCCGACTTTGTTTCTTACCTGTTGTTGTAATTTTTCTTATTGTGTTTTTTCTAACACACAGCAACTGCTTATTTCACTTAGCTCTCACGTTTGTTCACTGTGCGCAATCTTCGTCCTGACAATGTAGCTGGGCAGTGAGGACATACAATGGGGAATATCTCGCTACCTTGCAAAAAAATACGCTCTCTATGCGGTCACACTGAGGGGTAGTTTTTTCACTACTTAACTTGTGTAGTTAGCTGAGGAAGGTAGAAATCAGTAAACTTAGTTGTTTGATTATTTTTGTGTGTTTATTGATTTGGTTGGTTTATTGTTTTCTCTTTCACTTGATGGATTTGCTTCAGTCCTTCAAGCTAGTGGTTTGGACACTGAGGTGGAAGACAGTAGAAAAAGAGTGAGCACATTTGTCTGCTGTGATATCCAAACTGATCCTCCTTGCTTCAAAACAAATAACCACGGCTAAATGAGTTCGAGCAAAATAAATTTGACAAATATAACCGGCTCGCTATTACCTGAGTTCCGGGCTTTACGGTGTTTTTCGCAGGGGCTGAAACTGTTATTCCTTTTATAATATAAGTCTTTGCAAAACTATTAATTTTGGACTTTAAATATATTTGGATCAAGATAAAAATTATTTTCGGATTTTTATTTTTTGAGTACGATAGAACTAGTTAAATTCGGAATTTTAAAAATAAAAGTCCCGAAATAAAAGCTAAATCAAGACTTTTATTTTTTAAGGCCGAAATAAAAGTCCCGCTTGATAACAAAGAAACGGCTTATCTGAAATAAAAATTTTTTCTAATTCGGATAAGCCGTTTCTTTGTTATCAAGCGGGACTTTTATTGCGGCCTTAAAAAATAAAAGTCTTGATTTGACTTTTATTTCCGGACTTTTATTTTTAAAAGTCCGAGTGTAACTAGTTCTATCGGACTCAAAGAATAAAAATACAGATTTTACTTTTATATGTGTACTTTTATGAAAAAAGTTCGAGGAATAAAAAGAATGCATGATTCGGCATGATATTGCTATAGGGATACCTGGGAACTCAAACATTTTCACCTAGGACAAGGACTTTTTCGACTACAAAAAAAAATAATTAAATATTTTCCGTCCCTGGTTTTTCGGGAGCATCGCGTTCGCTTGGCTAAGTTATACAGCTGTTGTGATGAATACGAAAGGTCACAAATGCCTTTACTATTTAACAGTTAACGCAGTAATTTCTTTTCAAAAGCAATAGTATTTGCAACAGCTTTGTTAATTTTAGTTACTCCCGTTCTTCAGATAACTTTATAGTTTCCGATTACATAGTTTTTTATTTGGTCAAAATTTATTACGATGCTTCCTTATCTGCTTCAGGGAGTGTTCATGTTATCGACATTATATTGGAGCACATTTTAATTAGCCTCTGTATATAAATCAATTTATTGTAAAAGTAGTAACCTTTGCTGCGTTTTTATGTAATTTCAAAAAACTCTAGGTACATTCCCTGAAGAAGATGCGCAGGCATCAAAACGCGTAAGAGAGAAAAGAAAAATTTAAATGTCCTTCTCGCTACCTTTCCTTTTCACCCACATTCCCACTCTCCCTCCCACACTCTTTCCCCTTTCTCTCACCATATTCACCTCTGTATCCAACCGCCTACTCCCTTCTCTTATCCCACTTTCTTTCTCCTCTCCATCTAGCGATCTCTCTCTCTTTCCTCCCCATCTAACTCTAACTCTCACTATGGAAACCAAAAACTGAGACGTATCATCAATTCGCAATAGTTCTAAATAATCAGCATTGGTCTCACTCTCCTTATTCATATCCATCTCTATACCTTTCTCAACCGAAGTCTCGTCCTCTTTCACTTCAAATTCTTCTTTTGCACTAAGAAATATTTAATTTTATTTTTTGCCCAACTATATTTTTCATCTTGCGAGATAGTCAGATATACAAGCTACAAAAGCAACAGAACCGCGCTATGAGATTCATTCTCAAAAAACGGTATGACACACCTATCAGAGACATGCTATGCTCTCTTAATTGGCTTAGCATTAGACAGCAACTTTTTTATTATACCATAAAATTTATTAAAAACATAATAGAAGGAACTTTGCCTGCGTATTTGAGGACTAATATAAAATATGTAAAAGATGTGCACTCTGTAAATACTCGTAATAAAAATTATTTTAATCTGCCGGCTTATAAAACTGAAGCAGACAAATGTAATCTGTATTATAAAGGTCTTAAATCATATAATGAACTACCGATTGATATTAAATCATGTCATTCCAATAAATTTAAACAAAAATTGTACAATTATTGCAGAACCTTACCAATTTAGTGCTGGACAGGCGGACTTCCATAGCATCGATAGAAGTGCAGCGAAACTATACTGCTGTGTAGCGCCAAGACTTCCAAGCTCTTGTGCGCATACAAAAAAGGTTGCCGAAGCACATACTGAAACGCATCACTCGATTAACTCAGTGCATCGCCGTGCAGATGCTGCCTTCGCGCTTTACTAACATGCGTAAAATGCCTACATACTACATAATCGCAACGCTTTGTTCGCATGATCTGGAAGTCTCCCATCCATAGTACTCCAAGGTAGGACATAGATGTAACTATTCTAGATTGCATAGTCCAGAAGACAATTATAAACATGTAAAATAGATTTAAGTTAGGCTTAGGAAAGCCGTAATAAATAAATACATTACACATTATACAATATGTGCTTACTGCCTTTTTTCTTCCCATTTAGGCTATCTCTGCTCTACGTTTTTCACAATTGACACAATTTCCTGCTTGCGAATTTGCACCTGCACGCCTGGGTATCCCGTAAACCCTTTTAACCTTTTTATAGCTTTAAACAATGTTGCCAAAAACAAACGCAGTATGTAAAGAAAGATTGTCGCCAACTCTATTTGCAGTAATCGTAAATTGCGCACCAACAAATCAAATGCGAAAACAAGAAAAACAAACACATCTTTTTGCGCTTATCTTTCATAGCATTTAAACGACCAACCATTTTTTAAATATTTCCGCCGCAAGCTACGCAACGAATAGGAAACGAAAAAACGAATTTTCCATTCTGATTTTTGCTCCTCCACTAACTAAATATCATCGACAAAAACAAAAACATAACCACAAAATCTGCAATTTATTTCAAATAACACAAATTGTAAGAGCATTCATAGACGAAAATCAAATAAAGGGCATGCAATGAAGTGAAAATGAAAAATTTCTTCTTTTCTGTTTGTGCGAAATCCGACGACACTTGCAACATAATAAATAAGAGCTTAGGCAAACTGCGGTGTATTTGCCACTTGATTTGTTGCAAGTGTGTGTATGTATGGCTATGTATAGCGCATATTTATGTATAAATAAGATGTAAGGGTGTATTCCGCGTTTGCTTGTAAGAATGATTATTTACTTGGCTGCTTGATTTGTTTTTGGTTGGGTTTTAGTGTAATTCCGTTGGCATTGTTTGTCTTCCGCGTATTTCCATTTGAATTGAGCTGTAAATGTACGCCAAATTTAGCTCTTTTTACAGATTATGAATGCTACATCGTGCGACATTATTTCACTTTCAACGTTATGAATGTGGTTGCATTACAATGCAGCATTTTACCAGCGTGGAGGCGTTACAACACGCACAAAATCACAGACGAATACAAGATTGTACCCTGCAGAAAATCAAGAACTAAATAATAATTGAAATTTCTGGTTGATAGCTATATAGAATCACAAAGACAAATATGAGGCAGTTTCATCGCTAGTTGAGACTCATCAGTCCACACGCTATGTACACCTAGATAAAGAGAAAGTTTGGCCACGCTAAGCGAGCATGCATATGAATGGTCGACAGAAAAAACAGAATTAATAACTGTGTTTTTTTTACATCTATAGATGTTTACGCTTAAACTTTATATGGACTGCTAAGCGTCAAACTTTAAATACACCTCTGAAATTGCTGCGCATAAAATTAGTACTGCAAAATTTCAATACGCACTATACTAAGATGTAACTGAGATATGTGTCTATGTTTCACCTCAACACTAATTCTATGTATCACCTCTTAAAACTGATTAAGCTATAGGTTATACACAGACATACAACAGAGGTTCGTGTCTCTCCTTTTCGATACACCCTGTGCTGTAGCTAGTTATTTAACCACTGCCACTAGATGGGTCTCTAAATCGAGGATAAGCGTTTTTTTTTACGCGCAAACGTAAACGTATACACGTGTAAAAAAACACGGCTAATATGAAGAGTAATAAGTAAGGGTATCTAAGTTCGGGTGTAACCGTACATTAATACTTAGCGAGAGTTTCAATTGTACTGTTCGTTTCAGATAAATTACTTTTATAATCCTACTGAGGCATATTTTAAGCACAAACTGTTCCCAAAAACGTAATAGTTACTTTAAGGACCTTTTGAAACTTTTGAACAATCTTCGAAAACTTTTTGTTTTTATTTTGGGATTTGGAATGTTTTCAGGACAATTTAAGGTATCATTTCGCGACAACTTCGGTATTATATCAAACTCATTTCGGAACAGCTAGATAATCATGTCGGCGCCTTCAATCGAAAAACCCCCAATTTAGTGCCAGGACTTACATTAAAGAACGACTCCGTCCTCTTGATTGGTACCTAGAAACCTGGCAACTCAAGTAACTGGCGCCTCGACAACGCGAGCGTTTCGTCGTGCAGCTCGTACTTAATACATTTACTATTACTGACGAGGCGTAACTCATAAGCATACAACGCCAATAAGCAGCGTTCAGTTAGTAGATCCATAGTGAGCCTTAAGTCTGCTCTCTAACATCGTAGGACTTGCACTTGATCTTAACAATTTTACAGGCCCGGGCTTCTGTTTATATGGATCATATGCAACTCCTGTCTCCTTTTTATTTCTCCTACATGGATTCGGATGCCTATTGTCGATTATTCTTGTTGGTTTTGTAGCGACATAAACACTCCCCGAAGGTTTTGAGGAGTGTTCCCGGTGTTGGTGATACCGTATGCAGATATGGTACATTCTGGTAACGAGCATCACAAAAGTACAAGGCCGACCATCTCATGAATGATTTAATATTATATTGAAACTTCTAGGCCATCCCGTCCACACCCCCTACTTTCATGAGGAGCTTGGGGTCGCCAGAGCTTCGGCTGCTAAAGAAACAGAATTCTCCACTGGAAGATGAGGTTGACAGTTGGGTTGCTCTACACAGCCCCTTGAATAATTTTCGTATTTTAGTCTCCTCTTAAGACAGACCGCGGGTATACTCTAAGCCCCTAGCCAGATGCGACCTCTACCCCCACTTCATCCGAGTTTCTCCTGCTTTCTTTACGGCCAGAGTTTCCACCGGAAAGACAAACTGCAGTGATCTATCAAGGTTTAGGATCTATTTATGTCTGTATCGAAACAGTAAACAGCAGACCCGACAATTTCTTTTAATTTGGAATCATCCTTATGTACATGTGTAGTATTTTCTGCCTTTTTCGCACCCTTGCGCAATTTCTCCGGCTCTTGGGTAACCCCAATATCTCTTTTGAAGGTCAGGCATGGGACCATGTAGTCCCTACATTAAAAAGGTCTATACTGATATGGTTACACGCCTGCACTGAAGATGCCCATATTTGCAGCCATTAGGTCTTAAAATCGGACGTGCGGAATGGCATGCAATGCTACTATTGTTGTATCTTTCATTGATTACCTTCATACCCCTCAATTTTTAAATACATAGAATGCCAAATGGAGTTTCTTTACTCTCTCTTCCGTATGGACTTTCCACGACAACGACTATCTACTATAACTCCTAGATATTTTGAGTTGTTCTTTTCATGAAGGATTATCCCTCCAACCTTAGGCTTACTCCAATTAGGGACTTTACACTTCCTAGGAAATATTACTAGATGATTTTTACCGCATACTGACCTGACCGCGAAGCCAATCTGACCCAGATGTCCTGGCATGTACATCTCAAAACGCCTGATCTATCAAAAAGGTGGTTATTGGTAGACTGCTGCCTTTAATGATGATTAAAACGTCATCTTCATACGTTGTGAATTTGACTGGTCCTCCGTCAAACCACTTAAAAATTCGTTGTTGATCAGCATCCACAGCATTTGGAAATACCGCAGTGGCGTACCTCTGTTTGCAGATTTTGAGTCCTCGCACATAACTCACTACGACGTAACTATTATGCAGCTAAACATGGAGCCCATCCAATTTGTTTAGGTCCAATGTACTTCAATGAGTTGAGAATATCGATGATTGCTGGAGACGTTGTTGAAAGTCCGCCGATGTCCAGAAAAACATCTAAGTCTATCCGGTATCAACTGCCTTGCTTTTAGCGTAAAAATGTTGTGCTGAAGATTTTTTTAATTTTTCAAAGAATTTCCAGCAACACTTTATGTTTACATAAGTCTGTGTGCATAGCATGTGAGTGTATTAGTTGCATATGCAACTTGGAGTGCTTCAAGCAAGCTGAATTAAGTTTTCAGTTCAATGGGCCCAATAGTTGCCGGTAATCAAGGCGTCGACGTGCATAAATTATGTTGGAAATTCAAGCGCTTTGGCGCCGGTATAAATTTTAGCCTTGTAACATTGCTAACAACGGTAGATATCGGGGAAAGCTTGAAGGAAGTAACAACGCTGCAATAATAACTAAATACACAAATGCACGAAAATAAGATTTTGTTGCTTATACAAGCAGGATGTTACGCAACAATACGAACATATGTGTAAGTATGTATATTGGGTCGGGTCGATTTGTATGGACGAAAGTTAACCCATATTGCGCCAT
The DNA here is from genome assembly GCA_029619165.1 of Eurosta solidaginis. Lineage (NCBI taxonomy): Eukaryota > Metazoa > Arthropoda > Insecta > Diptera > Tephritidae > Eurosta > Eurosta solidaginis. The sequence continues at coordinate 24,155 of JARSSU010008297.1, forward strand.
CGATTTTTCGATAGGATTTGGGCACAGGAAAAAAGTTCCACTACGGATACCCAAAAAAATAATCTTCGAGCCTGCAAAAAAAAATGGCGAAAGGGTAAATTTTTCGACCAAAACACTCCCCAAAACGCAAAAAATATTTTATTTTTTTTTCCAAAAAACTGTTATCAAAACGATGGCGGTATTCGTAGTGAAACTTTTTTTTCCTGAGCCCAAATCCTATCGAAAAATCGATGGCGCGATATCGGTTAATAAATCGATACAGTCTAATGTATATATACATATATATTATGTATTAATACATATATATATATGTATATATATACATATGTGTATTAAGCATATGTATGTGTGCGCTGTATTATTAGTGTAAGAGATAGTGGTTTGTAGGAAATTGAGTTATATGCTGCGCTGTCGCCTTAAGCAACTCACACACTGCTATACAAACAAAATGGTAAACGCACACACCCATATAGACAGTTATGCAGGTATCCATATACAGATTAAGTGAATTGTGTAAACTTAGCAAGTTCCTAACGAGCAAACACACCGCAGCATTGTGGCATACTTTAAGGCGTTTTCAGCAGTGCTTTGATCCCATTTACACCAGCCCCCTTGGCTTTAAGCGGTGTATTATGAATATGTGACGCAGTTGGCAGTTACATATGACTTCTCACGTTTTGTTTAGTTATAGAAGCTTATGCATATGTGCGTGTGTGTATTGAGATTGCTTTCGCCCGTTCTTAAGTAACCCTACAAAATTATGTTAGCAATATTTGGTTAAGAGAAATATGCAAACATTTTCATTGGTATTCATAAGTTTCATTTGTTGCTGCATAAAAGCTACAAATTAGTTTGAAAGGTGAGAATTTATGTTAGAAATTTATGTAAGTTGATTAAGAAGTCTTACGGGATTTGTGCCTGTGACAAATTACACTGCGTGACAAGAAAACTTTCAAAATCTTAAGTTTTATGGAGAAACTCGTTGGTGACGTTAAGGGCGGTAGCGATATGCTAAGTGTAAATGTAGTCGCTACACTATAGTGTAATGTTGGAACAGCTGTAACCGTTGGTTACTGATGATTTGATTTAATTTTTTGTCGCGTGTTGGGATGGAATGCCTAATGCACCATAACTGCTGTCGTTGCAGCAACCGTGAGTCAGTGGAGTAAAAACCCACTTATTTATAACCGTCGCCCATCCCGCTAGAATTTGGTGAGACGAGATTGTTTAGCGGGTATTTGTCAATAGATTTAAATCAAGAAATGAAGTGATTAGCTTTGCCACGCTCTATCTGCGGATGCTTAAAAGATTGTTAAACTACTTTAAAATTGCTATTGATAATAAAGGTTATCGATGAATTGAAGAATTTTTATCGACGAATTATCGATCTGCCATTGAAAAGTTATCGATTTTTTGTCACAGTATTATCAATTTGATAACGGTAGGTTAACCATATGCCAGCAACAAATTATGGGCTTTTTAATCAAAAGTTACCGATTTGTTATGAAAAAGTGGTGAATATGTTGTCGTTTATGATCGAAAAGCTATCGGTTATTTACCCAAGTTATCGATTTTTTATCGCAAATTTATCGGTATATCACTAATTTCTCACTGGATCTTATTGATTTGTATTGTTGAAATGTTATTGATTTGCTATCAATTCTTATCGACGAGTTATCGATCTGCTATTCAAATATTATCTCTTTGTTATAACAGTATTACCAAATTGATAACGAAAGATAATCGATTTGCTATGAAACAATTATGACTTCTTAACCAAAATTTTACCGATTGGTTGTGAAGAAGTGATCAATATGTTATAGATTTATGATCGAAAAGCTATCGGTTATTAACCCAAGTTATCGTTTTCTTATCGAAAATTTATCGGTATATCACTAATTTCTTACTGATTTGTATTGTTGAAATATTATTGGTTTACTATCAAAAAGTTCTAGATTTTTTTCAAGCAACTTTCGACAAAAAATCGTTTTCTTATGTAGTATTACCATTTGCATATATGAAACAGATAGAGATAAAACTTATTACAAAACAGATGACATATCTGTAATCCGTCGCAAACTGAATTCTTCACCTCCATGATTTTGTACCACATCTATGCAAGGCATCTATTTGCTTTGTAACACTCGATAAGCTTCAACCAAAAATGTATGTAAACACAGAAATCATTAATGACAAAATTTTACGTCGGCAAATTTGACCCGAATTTTTTTTTGACACATATGACAAAATAATAGCTTTGGTAAAAAGTTATTTGTAAATTTGGGCTTCTCAATGGAACTATTCGGTTTTTTCGAGGCTTTTTTTTAATTTCAACAATGCTTGACTGACTACTTTGACAAGTTGATGAAAAAATTATTAAAATTATTATTTTTTCTTATTTCATCATATGCAAGAGTAAGCATTGCAGGCGTTGAATTGAAAAATGTTGCCATATTTTTTTTCCCATTCCATAAACGCACTTTTTCCTCTGACATATTTGCGGTTTTTACGTGGCTCTGTGAGAGATGGGAATATATAAAGTTTTATCTGCATATCGTTAGCAATCAGAAAATTTATGCGTTGTCACATGCTCATATCAATACACGCATGTGTATGTGTGTGTGCATGTATATATGTATATGTATGATATGCAGATATTTGAGTTCGCGTATTATGCACATTTAATTTAGAGACGCATATTAATGCAAATATTTGCTAAAAGTTAGATTTTAAATTGCAACTGCGGTTTAAGTTGATCAGTTGAGACAGCCTTTGGATATACAAATTGATTTTTGAATTTGCATTGCTAAACGAAGTTGTACAGTTAAAGTTTATATCGAGTGTTTGTAAGGGTGGACTATAAAAATGAGTTTTTTGTATAACTATTAGTGAAACAAAATTTGCTTTCCTGTAATATCTTTGACTTTATCTGATGAGCTTGTAATCAAAACGCAATAATTATAATAGAATAGATTCGAGAAAATTTAGAAAATGTAATCAGAAAATGTATTGTCTTAGTATAAGTGCAAATTTTTAATATGAATTTTAATAAACCTTATACTTTCTAGTTGCTATCTTGAAGATATTGGGAGGGAGAATATGAATCTCTCATAATCCGAACAAAATTGTGTGTACACTTATTGAGTTTTGATATCGAACTTTTATCCAGAATTGTGTGGCGGCGATGAGCAAATTTTTATTGAGAGTGAAATTTGAAAAAAAAATAGGAGTGATCCCCAAGTATCCATAAATTTCGATGTTTTCGCATACTGATCTGATTCAGTGATTGACGTCAATCTTTCATAGAAGTAACTTTACTAAAAACAATGGTAATCACAATCAAAGTGTTCATCCAGTAAAAACAAAACTGTTTATTTCTTCCGAATAATATAACCCATGGTACAAAACCGTAAGCAAAACAACATAGAGAATTTGAATTGTATTTATTTATATTAAAATAAATAAATAAAATAAATAATTAAATAAATAAATAATTAAATAAATTAAAGAGTCAATGGAATGTATGACAGTATTTTTAAGACCGTATTTATTGGTCTTCTTCGGGATCCGTTTAGGATCTTATTGTCACGGTTATTAGCATCAATAAGCTATACCATCACTAAGGCCATGCTAAGCAGTATTTACGTCAATAATCAAATCATGTATACACATATATAAGGCAGCCGAGAGATGTCACACACAGATGCATTTACGCCTATGTGTGCGCGAGAGACTGTAAACTACAAACATTCACATCAATAATTCAATCATTATGTCTACACATATGTAGGTACACGCAGCTTAGAAGCAAGGCACAACCATATGCAGACATCTTATTTGAGATGCTCCTAAATGTAGGCAATTATAATTGTGGAAGTGCGCTCACACATACAAACATGGGGTATGAGAGAAGCTATAAAATCGTGCAATTGTAGTTACAGCTGAGAAGTTTGAGAGATACTGGACTAGTAGATTCTGGAAGCGTCTAGAAGAGGCGAACGAGGAAACCTAAGAGTATAAAAGCCGACAGACGTAGAAGCGCTGTCATTAAGTTTGAGTTGAGCTATCAATCAGTTTGATTAAGCACGCGATCTGGCGGCCAATAGTAGAGTTTCATTTGAGTTATCAATCAGTTTGGTTATTAAGCCAGCGAGTAGCAAAGTATACGTGTGATTGTGAAGTACTTTAATAAAGGCCATTTTTCCATTCTTCAATATTGGAGTTATTTATTCAACAGTTTAGTGATTCGAACTTAGCGAAAGGGCAAATAAGAGGATTTGCAGCAAATTCGTTACATTATTATATATACAACAGAATATTATCTATATCATCTCATAAAGTTTCGATAAAAATCAACTGCTGTTTGATAACAAATCGATAACTTACCGATAACTCCTTTATGAGAAATTATTAATCCGTCATTGGAAAAGCGATAGCATAAGTCATTGATAAACAATTTATAACATTTCGTTAAAAAATCGATAACTAGCCTACATCTTGTCCAAAAGACGCAAATGGTTAATAAATCCGGGATAAAAAACGATAACTGATCGACAACGATTGTTATCGCCGATAACACGCCATCCCATATTCAGCTTACGGTTTCGGGAAGTTTTACATCTTTTCCTCTCCTGTTGTTGTTTCAGCGATAAGGACACTCTACGAAGGCCTTGTGGAGTGTTATCGATGTTGATGGTCCTTTGCCGGATGCAGATACGGTACGTTCCGGTAACAAGCACCATAAAGGCACTAGGCCGACCATATCGGGTACGATTTGCTATGACCACATGAAACCTTCTAGGTCATCCCGTCCATCCCCTCCTAGATCCATCAGGAGTTCGGAGTCGCGAGAGCTTCGACTGTTAATGAAACAGGATTCGCCACGGGTAGGTGAGGTTAAAAAATGGGTTGGAGGAACTATATTGTTATTGCGCTGGCAATCCCTTGAGAGGGTTGCACTACACAACGCCTTGAATCAATTTAGTATTTTAGTCGCCTCTTACGACAGGTATACCTACGGCCGGTATATTGTAAGCCCCTTAATTCGCTGAAGGGTTTTTTTATTACCTCACAGCAGCCCAGTAATTGGGCTTTGGAGCACCCTAAAACCCCTTTCCGAGCACTTATCTTTATCCATTTTGGTATATAGCTCTCTTCAGAGAAATGTTTGTCAACTCTTTTTCAAGTAATGCATGATAGTCAGGTTCTTTCTTAAAACATTACATCAGTTCCATATTGATCAATAGCCTCTCTCTATCACTTCTAGTCAAATCTTGCATAAATAGTCTAGTTCTAGTCCAATTCTGTCTTCACGTCACACCTGTATTGAGCATATAGCTCTTTTCGAAGCATTTCACGTCAGCTTCTTTTTTATAAAAATTTTTGGCTACACTTATAACATTTTATTTCAACGTGGCCCTCATCTCCTATTATCATTCAATATGACCGAAATTTTTAAAATAACGAACAATTTTATTATACAGTAAATAATGCAGCTACAAAAACTTTATTTCATGCGTAGGTTCAAGTACTAGGTTTGGTTAACTTGAACTGGGCGGTTTGTGAGCACTTCACATAGACTGAACGAGTCCACAGTATTAACAAAAGTTTTCTCAACCTGAAAACCTTATTAAAAACCGGACCTTTGCTCTAAAATAATTCCGGCTTTTGGAGGTACAAATAGCTGCATCACATCTAATAGCTGGAGTTTCAGCATAGGGTGCGGGAAAAAACGTGCTCGATAGTTTTTTCCTCCAACACGTACCTCGTACAAATAGTCAAAATAGCTATCATGAGTTTACGGTACTCTCTTTTTATTTGTAAAAAGCACTTTGTGAGTCGAAGTTTGTAGACCTGATCAACCCGACATTAGATGCCTAGGTATGTTTCACACAAGAAATATATACGAAACTTTTCTTAGCGTTTTCCTATAACGTGAATAAGTAGCTTTACGTAGAGCAATAGTATGTAAGTTTGTTGGTGTATATGAACCAATTCAAATTAGTTGTTCATGATTAGATTTTTTTGTTTTGATTAAAACTGAACTGATAATAGTTCAAAACGAGCTTCTTTGAGCTCAAAACTATTTATAAAACTTCCTTGCTCTTCGGCACCATAAACTGATCAAACCACCCTAATATATATTTGTGCGTACCAATATATTTATATCTCGAACACCGCCTGCTCATCTTCATTTGTTATGCATGAGCAGTCGATTTATTTCAAATAAGCGTCACAGCGTGTTTTCACATACACAGTTCAATACAAAATCCAATACTTATAAATATTTACCAAAGCTCGTTCCAATCACATTGCAATTTCCTCAATCTCATTTCCCTTAACACATTTTCGTTGTACAGTGAAAATTTTCTTGATTTTGTTTTAAAATAACACCGATTTACATAAGAAATTTATAACTTATTTGAATTTAATTTTTTTCCATGTTATTACTATCAGTGTTGCAATTTTTAGAATAGCGAAATGTAAAAGCAACGTAAAACAAGTAAGGAAGGTTAAGTTCGGGTGTAACCGAACGTTACATACTCAGTTGAGAGCTATGGTGACAACATAAGGGAAAATAACCATGTAGGAAAATGAACCGAGGGAAACCCTGGAATGTGTTTGTATGACATGTGTATCAAATAAAAGGCATTAAAGAGTATTTTATGAGGGAGTGGGCCATAGTTCTATAGGTGGACGCCATTTAGGGATATAGCCATAAAGGTGGATCAGGGTTGACTCTAGAATGCGTTTGTACGATATGGGTATCAAACGAAAGGAGTTAATGAGTATTTTAAGAGGGAGTGGGCCTTAGTTCTATAGGTGGACGAATTTTCGGGGTATCGCAATAAAGGTGGACCAGGGGTGACTCTAGACTTTGTTTGTACGATATGGGTATCAAATGAAAGGTGTTAATGAGTATTTCTAAAAGGGAGTGGGGCCTTCGTTTTATAGGTGTTCGCCTTTTCGAGATATCGCCATAAAGGTGGACCGAGGGTGACTTTAGAATTTGTTTGTATGATCTAGGTATCAAATGAAAGGTGTTAATGATTATTTTAAAAGGGCGTGGGGCTTAGTTCTATAGGTGGACCCTTTTCGAGATATCGCCATAAAGGTGGACCAGGGGTGACTCTAGAATTCGTTTGTGCAATATGGGTATTAAACGAAAGGAGTTAATGAGTATTTTAAGAGGGAGTGGGCCTTAGTTCTATAGGTGGACGCCTTTTCGAGATATCGCCATAAAGATGGACCAGGTGTGACTCTAGAATGCGTTTGTACGATATGGGTATCAAATGAAAGGTGTTAATGAGTATTTTAAAAGGGAGTAATCCTTAGTTCCATAGGTGGACGCCGTTTCGAGATATCGCCATAAAGGTGGACCAGGGGTGACTCTAGAATTCGTTTGTGCAATATGGGTATCAAACGAAAGGAGTTAATGAGTATTTTAAGAGGGAGTGGGCCTTAGTTCTATAGGTGGACGCCTTTTCGAGATATCGCCATAAAGATGGACCAGGTGTGACTCTAGAATGCGTTTGTACGATATGGGTATCAAATGAAAGGTTTTAATGAGTATTTTAAAAGGGAGTAATCCTTAGTTCCATAGGTGGACGCCGTTTCGAGATATCGCCATAAAGGTGGGCCAGGGGTGACTCTAGAATTCGTTTGTGCAATATGGGTATCAAATGAAAGGTGTTAATGAGTATTTTTAAAAGGGCGTGGGCCTTCGTTCTATAGGTGTTCGCCTTTTCGAAATATCGCCATAAAGGTGGACCAGGGGTGACTCTAGAATGAGTTTGTACGATATGGGTATCAAATTAAAGGTATTAACGAGGGTTTTAAAAGGGAGTGGTGGTAGTTGTATATGTGAAAGCGTTTCCCAGATATCGACAAAAGTGTGGACCAGGGTGACCCAGAACATCATCTGTGGATACCGCTAATTTATTTATATATGTAATACCTGCCAAGATTTTAAGGGTTTTTTACTTCGCCCTGCAGAACTTTTTCATTTTCTTCTACTTAATATGGTAGTTGTCACAACCATTTTATAAAGTTTTTTCTAAAGTTATATTTCGCGTCAATAAAACAATCCAATTACCTTACCACATTTCATCCCTTTTTTCGTATTTGGTATAGAATTATGGCATTTTTTTCATTTTTCGTAATTTTCGATATCGAAAAAGTGGGCATGGTCATAGTCGGATTTCGTTCATTTTTCATACCAAGATAAAGTGAGTTCAGATAAGTACGTGAACTGAGTTTAGTAAAGATATATCGATTTTTGCTCAAGTTATCGTTTTAACGGCCATGCGGAAGGATAGACGGACGACTGTGTATAAAAACTGGGCGTGACATCAAACCGATTTCGCCCATTTTCACAGAAAACAGTTAACGCCATAAAATCTATGCCCCTACCAAATTTCAAAAGGATTGGTTAATTTTTGTTCGACTTATGGCGTTAAAAGTATCCTAGACAAATTAAATGAAAAAGGGCGGAGCCACGCCCATTTTTAAATTTTCTTTTATTTTTGTATTTTGTTGCACCATATCATTACTGGAGTTGAATCTTGACATAATTTACTTATATACTGTAAAGATATTAAATTTTTTGTTAAAATTTGACTTTAAAAAAAATTTTTTTTTAAAGTGGGCGTGGTCCTTCTCCGATTTTGCTAATTTTTATTAAGCGTACATATAGTAATAAGGGTAACGTTCCTGCCAAATTTCATCATGATATCTTCAACGACTGCCAAATTACAGCTTGCAAAGTTTTAAATTACCTTCTTTTAAAAGTGGGCGGTGCCACGCCCATTGTCCAAAATTTTACAAATTTTCTATTTTGCGTCATAAGTTCAACTCATCTACCAAGTTTCGTCGCTTTATCGGTCTTTTGTAATGAATTATCGCACTTTTTCCGTTTTTCGAAATTTTCGATATCAAAAAGTGGGCGTGGTTATAGTCCGATATCGTTCATTTTAAATAGCGATCTGAGATGAGTGCTCAGGAACCTACATACCAAATTTCATCAAGATACCTCAAAATTTACTCAAGTTATCGTGTTAACGGACGGACGGACGGACGGACGGACGGACGGACGGACGGACGGACATGGCTCAATCAAATTTTTTTTCGATCCTGATTATTTTGATATATGGAAGTCTATATCTATCTCGATTCCTTTATATATGTACAACCAACCGTTATCCAATCAAACTTAATATAATCTGTGAGCTCTGCTCAACTGAGTATAAAAAATAAAACATACAGAAAAAATTTTCTTGTACTACATGGAAAGGCATCTGTGTTGGGAATGTATGAAAGTTGGCTGAAAGGCAAACACAAGACTTCTGTGCCAATAATATTATCTACTTGCTTTATCAGTTTCATCCGTTTAAATTATTCATTTTGTTGTTAAGTATGCATGTGCAGCGTATTCTTTGAACGTGTGCTCTCTGTACAGACTCGTTAGAAAGGAAGATGAATGAGTTGTATGTCATTGTATTGTATTTATGTTTTTAATTTTTGTATTACACTTCCTTTTTACCAAAATTCTTGTGATTTTCTCTCTTTACCTCTATACATACCAATATATGTATGTGTCGTTGTATATGTGCTCAACTATCCTTTTTATCATCCCAGATTTAAAAATGTATTACACTCCCACACAAATAGCAGTTTTCGGCTTTGGTGACGTAATAAATTGTCTTAATCGTAACTTCGTTGTATAAATATTTCTTCTTGTTAACCCTTGTAAATTGTGCCGTACAATCTGATTGCTGGCGTTGAGGCAGGTAAGTGGGGAAATCGATTTTAATCAGGCATATTATGTACTGGTGTATTTATCTATATCAGAAGCTATTTCAAAAGAGATATAATGGTTGTTTATGCAAAAAGGAAATCCGATAAGTTTTGTTACAATTCTGGCACAATAAATTAAATCATGTACAAATTTGATAAATGAAATAAAAATTGAAATAAAATTTTAAGCTATTAAGAATCATCTAGAAGGTTGCGCGGAAGTTACGAAATAAAGGAATGCGACAAATATTAGTTTCAATGCATGCGTCAGGTTCTTTTGGAACTACATATTAATAACAAGAAAAATGTTACACGATTTCTAGTAGCACTTTAGACGGTTCTGAAAAATTTGGCACAAAAATGATTGTAATAGCAGAGAATTCTTTTCACAAACTTTGATAATGTAAATTTTGTATACCTTTTCAACAAAATCACTTTTTTCTTTGTGTACATTTCAAATTTTGTGACAATACTTGAATTTACTAGGGCAGTACCGGAATTCTTCAAAGTTTGGTGAACTCTCTTCTTTTTAATTAACTAATCAGTAGTTATTTCATATAATCCTGCTGTAAACCCAATGAAATGTGCAGAGACCAAATTGGTTTAAAGTAAAGCTGAAAAAATTTGGTGCAATAGAAAGTTGCCCAACATTACTTTTAGTCCTCCTCGTTTTTATTTCTTGGATATAGTGCCCTTATGTGGCAAGTACAACAGCCTTTAGTACTACAAACACAGCCTTTCGGCAAGTTTTGTTTTTTGTTTGTTACCTTGATAGGTACACAGTCCATCGGTTTATTGCAAAAGTGAAGCGAGATAACAGTTTTCATTTCAAAGCCACATATCTATGTATGTGTGCATATCTCTGCGTTCGGGCTCTCCTTTAATTGTTACTCATACGCCACGCCAAACTCTCGCTTTAGTATGTATTGCAACATATCGCTACGATATCCCCTGTGAAATTTTATATAGAGATAGATAAACTCGAAGGCTAACAGACTATGAAAGGTCCTTTCAAAAAACATATCTGCAGTGAGTTTTATAAAGAAACCCAATAGTGGATGGACGCATTCGAGCGGCGAAATGTTGGAACCACCAACAGCCGACCAAACTCCTGTCAACTGCGCCTCAATTTGGCATTTGATTACCTCTCACAAGTTCGATTGGAATTTCTGATAATTTTACACCCTTAATTCTCCTTGACCCGATAATATATTTCCCTCAATAATACAAGTGGCAAGTGGAATTCTATATCCTATGCTCTTGAAAATATATAATGCCTGTCCAAGGTTCTGTCATATTCTAAAAAGTGGGCACAGTTTAAGATAGTGTTCATACCCAAAGGAGGGCAGGCTCCGCACATAAAGCCTAGTAGTCTCAGGCTAAAAAGCATTAAGTCCTTTCTCTCAACATGCGTACTTCACACCAAATCCGTAAAGACAGCACGACACGCTATCACCAGCAGAATAAAGAAACCGATTGCTTTTAAGAACTTCACTTTTGGCAACTTCTGCTACAAATTGTGAGCATTTAGTAACGCCTTTCCTTAGCTGACCCGTTATTTCACACGAGGTTGGACCTGGCATTTCTGAAATTCATGGAACAACCTCTACCGAGAAGAACTATCCTTTCGTGCTAAGAGACGCCTCTATCATAAACTACGTGTCCCACAGCGCTATCTAAGGATGCGTATTGTCCCCTCTAATGTGTAACCAAACGGTGAACACTTTATCGTTGAAGGAAGAAAGAAGCGGTTGCCAATTTATCATTTCCGCCGATGATATCGCTCTAAAAGCAACCAAAAAATATCTTCAGAAGTGGAACTTGGTAAGACATAAATGGATCTATTCACCAGACGTTACAAAATACTACCTTTCAAACCACCACAATCAAATAGGATAAGGCGCGAACTCTTACCAGGCTTTATATACCTCGAAATTATTTTAGATAGTAAATTGAACTGAAATAAGCTTGTCAGATCAGTCAGGACAGATCCAGAAATTGCTCTCTGTGCCCTCTAAATCATAGATTGGCAAATTGTGAGGCTTAATATCATAATCATTAGTTGCATAAGGTGGAATCTTCAGCAATCTTTGCGAATGGCTCCAAACTCCATTACAAATTGGTAACTGCTCAAAATATCTTTCGCTTGCCATATTTATTGTGCTACCGATCCAGTGCAGCATCATTGAAGTGGAACTAGCAGTCAATAAGGAGGCTGCCCGACAGATATTATCTATGAATCTCGCGTTCGTTGCGATTGGCACTGACAGTCAAGCAGCAATCAAAGCTAATCAGGGTTGCAAGATAATGCAGAGATTCGTTTAAACAAAACTAGCTTATCGGTTCACCGCAATTGTAATGTGGGTCACGGGCCACAGTGGTGTACCTGTAAACTGTATTGCCGATAAAATAGCGAAAAAATCCACTGAATAGGCTAAGTTAATTCAATTAAGGCATATCGCTTCTCCCCTTGCCACACGAAAACACTTCCTCATGTCTAAGTTTGCCGAGAAAACCTGTGAAGAATATTAATAGAATTGGCCTCGCATAAGTCAGAACATAATACGATTCCTAATCACCCTCAATAGTGGCTCCTTAGGTCCATTTATCGGGTAAAAACGGAGTACAGAAATAAACTTCTAAGGGGCACTTGCAGAACGGAAAGTTTACTTTTTAACTCAGAGCTAACCTGACATGAATGGTTAAACTAATACATTTGTGACAAGTTTTTTCGAATTTTAGCGACCGCCGTGGTGTGATGGTAGCGTGCTCCCCCTACCACACCGAATTCCCTGGGTTCACACCCCGGGAAAAGCAACCACCAAAATTTTAGAGACAAGTTTTTTCAATTAGGAGAAAATTTTTCTAAGCGGGGTCGCATTCCGAGTGTATTTCTGGCATGAAAAGCTCTCAGTGAAAACTCATTTGCTTGGAAGATGCCGTTCGGAGTCGGCATAAACCAAGTAGCTCCTGTCCCGCCAATTTGTAGGAAAAATTAAAAGGACACGGTGCATATTGGAAGAGAAGCTCGGCCAAAAATCTTTTTGGAGGTTATCGCGCCTTACATTTTTTGTTTTTTTTTATTTTTTTTCCAATTTTCACCAGTTTATTTATAAATAAAAATGTAAAAAAATATAAACGCAAACTTATAGAAACCGTTTTCGAATAAAAAAATAAAACTTTTTAATTTCTGCGAAAAAGGTAATGCAAAATCTGCGGTGATATAATTTGGCATGGAAAGCTAACATTTCTCAAAATGTTACTCATACGCCATGGCAGCGGGATTTATAAAGCGAACATCCATATCGTCGCAATATAGTCGCTTAGCGTTATATTTTCTGAATACCAGAAATCTTCGAAATTTCAACAAAAAATACCTATTTCGAAATTTTTTTCTTAAAATGCAGTGTTTTTAAAGTAGAAAAATAAACAAGTACTTCGCTGCTGGTATGACTACCGTCACTTTGCTTTCACGCTTCTCCTTGAATTTATGTATGCTCTTTAACCCGCTAATATTCTACAAAATTATTAC
>JARSSU010008298.1:0-15466 GCA_029619165.1 Eurosta solidaginis
CTTCATATCAGAGCCTAGATTCAGTAAGTGTGAGTTTTGATCCCAGGCCTCAGGGGTTCTGCTAGCACCTATGGGAATAATTTTATACAAAACATTTGTTCCGAAATCAAATCTCTTTTGCATTTGCTTCCTTCTGTCTTCGAGTTAAAATATTTCTTGTGCCAAGATACTTAATTTTCAATTACCTTGCGAGGCTTAACACCACAATAGCCCTAGAATTCTTTGAACTCGTTGAGCTGGGTGAGAAAGATTTAAATATCAACGTGCCAAACGAGAAGAAATGCATAGAATTTCTTTGTATAAGTTTTGAAAGTGTTAGGCTTACGGCAGAGTGCTCGCTATAAGCTATGATAGGCGAGAAGCAATTTTTATTTTCATATATTTTACATAGTGTTGTATAACCGATCGAAATATCTAGCCGTTATTAATATTATAAAACAAGATTTTTTTTATTTGTCGGTTATTTCATCAACAATTAACGACATTGTGTTTGCCAACACTTTTCTTTTTATAGCCTGGCATAAATTATATCCTAGATGAAATGTTATTGTTCTGGTACATTTTATTGAATGAGCAATTATTTATGGTGAGAGTTCCATTGAAGTAAATCCAAAATCATATGAGTGCTAACGAAAGTGTGGCAAATTTTTGGGCAATATTGTGAATTTTTACCTGATTGAAAAAGAAAGAAAAGTACCAATCGTGTCTACTGCCTAAAAAGGACCAACATTGAAAAAAAGGGACCAGCGGACCAAATGGATCAAAGTGGCAACCGTGAAAGCGAAGAAAACTACCTTTCCAATTTCTCCACAGACACTGGTGAGTTTTTCGGTGATGACAGCGTTACCACTTGGGCCAGAATCGCGGATAAAAGAACAGAATCGCGGCGTCAAGGAAAAATTGTAGTAAAAACCATACAAATAAATTTTCCTGGAAAAGTATGCAAACACATCACTTTTTTCTCCAATTCTATTTTGAGCTGACTTTTCTATAACTCAAATGCATAAAATTTTGTATATAAAATATTTTATTTTAAACGAAATTGTTTCAATTTTAATATTTCCGTCGAAAATAATAGTAAGATGTTTTTTAATAATAATTCTAATACATGTTTTAACTATTTTATGTTTCTGTTTAACTGCCTGGCTATGACGAGATAGTGAACCGTTTTGATATCATGCGCATATCAAAAAGAATGAAAGCATGTGCATTCCGCGTGTCGCGAGTTGGTTAATCTGGCTGCGTTGTTTTATATGTCTGATGTTTGGGGGCACAGATGAACACAACATTGAGGAACAATGTACACATTTCACCTCATTATTGCGAAACATTCAAACAGAGCCATGAATCACAATATATCTACCAGAATAATTTCTTTCATGCACACTGCAATAAACATCGCGTGATGCTGCTTCCATCGCATCTTTTAATAATTCTTTAATTCAGTACAAATGTGTTTTTATGTAGCAGTTGCCTATGCAGATCAAAACTCGATCTGCATGAAAAAGTGTTAATGCTCATACAGGTCATCTCTATACCTCTTTCGATATTGTTGTAGCGATAAGGATACTCCCCGAAGGCCTTGGGGAGTGTTATATAGTTGATGGTCCTTTGCCGGATGCAGATCCGGTATGTTCCGGTACCAAGCCCGACCATCTCGGGAACGATTTGTTATGACCAGATGAGACCTTCTAGGCCATTCTGCCCTCCCACATCCATGAGGGTATATTCTAACCCCCTAACGCGCTGGATTATCCTTCGATACTCGCCCGACCATAAATCTTCCGAAAAACTTCTCTCAAAACTCCAAGAGCTATTTTCTCTCGACTGGAACATTGAACTGAATTCCGCCGAAGAAGAATGGGCTAGAAATCACACCTCTTATAAGTTTTACTATAAATATGACACCAAGCATCTCTCTACGGCTCTGTAGCGTAGGCAACTGTAAACGTTTCAATCGGCTGCTGTAGGGCGGAAGATTCCGTGACGTATCCCAAGGTAAATGTTTCAAAGCGAAAATCAAAAGCTGTTTTTGGACGATTCCAGTTTATCACAATGAACCTGATAACGCGGGTTCCAGATAATCGAAGCATACTCCAATATGGGCCTCACCAATGATATAAAGAGAATTTTAGTAACATATGGACCATCGTTTAACAAACGCCAAGGTACCTTTAGCCCTATTTACACAAGATTCAACGTGTGATTTAAAATCAAGCCTGGGGTCCATTAATACGCCTAGGTCAGAGAAGCTGGTGACTTGGTAATGTAATCACCAAGCACGTAAACATGGGGATGAAAGGGCTTACGTGTAAAACACATGAAGTTGTATTTAGATAGGTTTAGTGACATGATGTTTACTTTACACCATTCTACTAGGTTATTAAGATCTGACTGAAGAAGCGCTCTACAATCTGGTGAGCTGATAGGCATAATAAGTTTGACGTCATCCGCACACATCAACAGCTTGCACTGCTTCAAAACACTTGGTAGGTCGTTAATGAAAAGTAGGAATAGCACTGAACCAAGGTGACTACCTTGCGGAACACTAGAAGTGACATTAACAAAATGGGAACAAATATTTTTAAATATAACGGTTTGCTTTCTTCCATATAAATAAGAAGAGATCCAAGAAAGGAACAAAGGTGGAAAGCTCAGTTGATCAAATTTGTACAAGAGTAAGCTATGAGAGACTTTATCAAAAGCATTGCTAAAATCAGTGTAAATTACATCATATTCACAATTAAACTTGAAGCTGTTGGATACAAGGATTGGGAACTCGAGCAAATTAGACACAGTCGATCTCCCCTTATAAAAGCCATGTTGTGACAAGTCAATCACTGAAGATGCACTATGCGCTAGTTGCTTAGTGATTATTGACTCGAAAAGCTTTGGAACAACACCCATTTTGGCAATTCCCCTATAATTTGTGACACAGGATCTGCTACCACTTTTACAGAGAGGAGTTTAAAAGACTTCTTCCACTGCCTGGGAAACATCCCTTGTTTCAGGGAAGCGTTAAACATAGAAGTTAAAGGTTGATAAAGGTATAGAGCACATGTTTTAAGCACAATTGATGGAATTTGGTCAGGTCCGGCAGAATAGGCAACCTTCAGTTTTTCTAGATGCCATAAAACATCCTCCGCGCAAATACTAGGGACTGACACTGAATTCAGCGGACACAATCTAAAAGGGTAATCCGAAGGCACCGAATTATTCACCTTGTTCACAGATTTTGGAAATGCTCGGTTGCGCGGGTATTTGGATCCCCTCAAATGAGTACCCGGGTATCTCATTACTCAAGTAAAATGATCACCTACCTATCGCCAGGCGTATTGCAAACTAAAGCAGGCCACTGGTATTTCCATCGTCAGCGCAACGTCATCGAACCTCCTTCCCTCACTGCGTCATCTTATGTTTATGTTTATGTATGTATAGTAATAACTACTATGTAGAATAACCGCAAGCATTAGTGGAGGAGTTTGGTCTTCATTAAGTTGCCACATACCTTCACAGTTTATTCTTCTTGTAATTAATTTTGCCTTTCGGAACACAAACTAAGCGAAAATTCACGAACATTAGGTTCACAAAGGCTTTGAAGAAAGGATAGTAATATATCTTTAAGTGGCGGCCCTGCTTGTTTTATGCAAATTTCGAACGGCAGAAACTTTTAATAGCAGAACCAAAAGTATATTAGGAGAGCCTGACATAAACGTACTTTAATAGAAGAATTATTTTCATGAAAAGTGTAAACGTACTTAGGCGTTGATACAAAAAAGTACTTTATTTAATACTATTTCATAAAACGGCCTCTTCTATTCTTCCCATTTCTCTCATCATTCGTATTGTATGGGAGTTTTCAAAATGAGCTGTCACTACATAGACCACCTTGTCGTTATTACATCATGGGTTTTACCATGATGAAATGAATATTCAGGGTTCTCATCCCGTTGACGTTTTCCCTTATTCTGACAAGTTCGGAATGCATAATTTAGAGGGTTGTCTATCATACAGAACGACCTTTGAGTTCTACTACGATCGTAGTAGATTTTACTATATGTTTAGAAATATTATAACTATATAAGCCGTTACTAGAATTGTTTAGCCAAAAAGATTAACGTAACTTTGTATTCCCTAACAGAATATAGCCAAAATTTTGCAGAAAACTAATTTATTTGAAGAATTTGTACGAAAAATTAAACAATCCAAATTTATTACTTTTGAAATACACGTAAATACTAGCATTTAGAGTGGCCGAAAACGTGAGGTTATGTTGTTGACATCACCTTTATTATTACATCATGGGTTTAACCTTCTAATATTTTTATCATGGGTGGGACAATATATGAAGTGAGGTTCAACTATACTCCTATCAACCAGTGTTTTATATTTTTTACTAAGATATTTTCATGAACCTTACTGCATACTCTAAATACCCAAATATTTCCTCGTTTTTAATTTCTCAATCTTTTAACCTTTGATTTTTGGGCCTAAGTGGGCAATGTCGATAACACCATAAAGTTCGTTTTCTTAACATTTAGTTTCAATTGGATTGAGCGCAGCCATTTATATAACGAATAAATATCTTCCTGCATTTTAGCGATCGCATTAGGCGATAGTTAAATATAACATTTTGAATTTCCCTTTATTTCTTTTTTTTTAATTTTTAATTAAATGTTTTTTATTTATTTCATGAACTTGAATAAAAACTTTATTGTGGTAAATGGTCCAAATAGAGATTTTTCACAAATATTAAACAAGTTGAGCAAAACCCACAGTTATTCTCTGATCTATTTATTCTCGCGAACATACTTTTATTTACGGAACACGAATTTATTCGCACTTTTCTATTAATTGACTTCCAGAAGGAGCTTCCTTTTACTCTAGCTTTAGCAAGACATTGGCGAAAGTATCTCTCTTTGCCTCACAAATGGCTCCCTAGGTTTCAATCAACCCCTGCAGACAGGGGCGGTAGTCAACTTTTTAAGTAAGATAAAGTGACCTTAAAATTGTTCGTACAAACACATATACATATCTACACTCATCTACAATAGTCATTATTACTCAGATTTTTCCAGTTTTTACTAAGTTTTGTTTCGACCTTCATTATTTTCGATATTTTTATAAAAATATGTATTATTATATAACGCCAACAATCCAAATATACACTTAAGACTTTTTAGAAAATTCGGGAAAATTTCGCGAATTTTCATGCAAATTTTTAGCTCTCAGTAAGAATTTTTAGAATTTATCTCTCAGAAAAACTCTAAAAATTCTTACCGAAAAGCTGGAAAATTCGCGGAATTTTCTTGAATTTTCTAAAAAGTTTTAAGCTCCTATTTGGATTTTTGGTGTTATATAACAATACATATTTTTATAAAAATAGCGACAATAATTTAGGTCGAGCCAAATTTAGTGACTGTATATATTTTAATAATAAGCCATTATAAATTACTGTTTGTTATGTAAGCTGGCACCAATATTCTGGCTTGCATTGACTGACAATTGTAATAAAAATGTCAACTCTTTCTATAATTTTTAATGTTTCAATGAACACTAAACTATTGCAATTGTCAGTCACTGCAAGCCAGCATATAGGTGTAACATAAAATTAATTAATATATAAGTACTTACATATGTTTGTGTTGAATTGTTGATAGATTGTTTTAATTTCAATTTCAGCGAAAAGTACGCAATTCTTTCTTCAAATACCAGAATGGTACATTTTTTCTGCTGATTTTACCCACAGCGAAACAAATGGAAATTGGAAATGAATATATAGCTAAACTATTCTTTTCATAAAATATTTCAACCGAAGTATTATAAATTTCAGATCTTGGGAGCGGGGGCGATTAGGACGATCTTATATATTATACATACATAAAAGCTAAACATTTTAAAATTTTATATGTAATTAAAACAAACTTTTATAATTTTCATAAGTTCCATATCAGAGCGGGCAATCGCCCCCTCGTCCCCCCTCTGCATCCACCACTGTCTGTCTTTGCCAATTTCAACTTCCCAAAATATGCTATTAAATTAGTTACTTCCGTGATCAAAAATGCTATCTTTCGTATCGAAATAGTTTCCAAATGCTGTGTCGCTTTCATATCTAAATGTTGCTTCGCTTTGAAGGAACAATTTTTCCCCAAAGCTGATAAGAATTCGGAACGGCGATATCTCTGGCGATCATTTATTCAGAAATGTATCAAACAAGTAACTCGTGCGACAGAAAATGTTGACAGGGTTGAGTTTTGAACTCGTAATCATGTAAAAGCCTACACATTTTTTGTGATAGTATCAGTACAAGTGCGACAAGGAAAAATTGAAACTTAGGTGCATTTCCTTGTTGCAATCAAAAACGTTTGAATAGCAATATATGGACACTCTGATGTTTGCGAGTGTACCCAACCGTAGTATTACCAAAGAGTTTTTATTTGTTAAGAGCCTCCACTCGATTCTTTGGCAAATTATTCGATGTTTTCTCAAGGTAGTCGCTGTTTTTTTTTCTTGTCAGATATGTTTATAAAAATGTCTTCTATACATTTTCGTGGCGTATTTGTGTTTATTTTGTATTAAATTAAATAATTAATTCTCTTTCTAAAAATCGTAATTACGCAAAATCACTACACGGCATAAATATATAGGATGCAGTTAAAGAAAAATAACCAAAACTTCCTTGAGAAAACATTCGACATAAATTGGTTGCTTTGTTGTTGCAAAGTATCGAGTAACGGCTCTTAACAAACAAAAACTCTTTGACCAAAAAGGATAAATTATAATAGGAGACGTCACTCGTTACTCGCAGCCATTTGCTCGATGTTTTCTAAGAGGTAGTCGCTGTGGGCGAGATGTACATAAAATGTGTTCTATACATTTTTCGTAGGGCATTTGTGTTTATTTTTCCGACTGTATTTAATTAATTAATTCTCTTTCCAAAAATCACAGTTGCCCAAGATGCCTACATATTGTAACGAATGTTAGCAGCACTGAGCGATGCTATCGTCTCTAAGCCGATGCTAAGCAGTGACGTGAATTCACATCCATAGATCAATCATTATTGCCCCTATTACGGTGAACAACTCAACTTAGTTGGGTTGTAATTAAACCAACTCAACTTTTAGACAACTCAACTCCTGTTTGGTATTACGAATTACAACTTATTTCAGTTGAAGTTGAATTGAGTTGCCAACTTCAGAAAGTGATGATTTGACAGATAAATGAACAGCTGATCAATTTGTGGAGGAAATTTAAGCATTTACGAAATAAAAGCAAAACGGAGATTATATGAAAATCTATTTTATAACGGCGAAAATGTTGGTGATTGACATGTCGCGAATGCGGAAAACATTCGCGTGATCATTCCAATCCCTTGGAACTACCAAGCACCAAGTAAGAAAATGTTTAAGTGACAAATGATCAGCTTTCTCATGAAGTTATTTTGCAGATTTGAAAGGAAGCATTTTGCTCATTACTAAACAAAATTAAGGACCATTTCTGCATATGCCTTCGTATTTTAAAATTATGCGCCACACTCCGATTCCTTGCTGACGGCAGCTATCAAATATGCTGTGGAAATGATTTTGGTGTTGGACTGGTTTTAGGTATTATTGAGGAGCATATTTGCGCGAAGTGGATTAAAACCCAAACAGCAACAATTGTATTTTACTCTAAAACAGGATTCCCAGGAGTAGTAATTAGTATCAATGGGACTCATTTTCGTATTATTTCACCTATTTTGGCTGCATCCGAACTGCGACCAGCCTCGTCCAACTACGGAATGTCGCTCCATTGAGTAAAAAAATTATTCAATGTAATCCTTCGTTTAAACGTTGTTTTTTCCATACAAAATTGTTGTTTATTGTTTGATTAAAAAAGGTTTTACTATCGGCTTTCAATTTTGATATGACATAAATAAAACTGTTAATTTTTGTTTTCTGATTCTTAAATCGGAGGTCGAAACGTGTCTTTTGATACCAACTTTGAAAATTTTTGTTAAAAATTAGGTGGTGAACCGTCTTCTAAAACTTAACATTTTTTCAAAACAACTGCAAAATTGTATGAGACAACTGCTAGTAATCAGTTGTAAGATTTTGACGTCTTTGACAACTACACCAACACAAGGTTGTAAATGGTAATGCCACAAAAAGTTGTTAGACTAGACAACTCAACCGACATTTTTTGACAGGTTGAGTTGTAATCCGTAATACCAAATTGCGAAATTTCAACCCAATCAGAGTTGAGTTGTAAACGGTAATAGGGGCATATGTATCTACATAAACGAAACAATAATTGCGTGTACACATATGTACCATGTACCTATAAGAGCAGCGGAGAGTCAATGCACAAACACGTGCATATATCTAAGATACTCCTATAATTATGCAATGAGAAAAACTATAAAATTGTGCAATTGTAGTTACAGCTGAGAAGTTTGAGAGCTGCTGGACTAGTAGATTCTGGAAGCGCCTAGAAGATGCGAAGGTTGAAATCAAAGAGTATAAAAGGCGGCAGTTGTAGAGGCGTTGGAATTCAGTTTGATTTGAGTTGTCAAGCAGTTTCGACTAAAACGCTATCTAGCGAGCAGGAGTAGTATTATTTTGAATAGTAGAGTTTCATTTGAGCTATCAACCAGTTTGGTTATTAGGCAAGCTATTCGTTGCACAGTTTGAGTGTTATTGTGAAGTACTTTAATAAAGGCCATTTTGCATTATTACAAATTGGAGTTATTTATTCAACAGTTTAGTGATTCGAACTTAGCAGAGGATTGCAAATAAGAGGATTTGCAAGTAAATTCGTTACAATTGGTGTCAGAAGAGGAATTGTTGAATAAATTCCAGAGGACAACAAGGACATGGCAAAGTTCAGTGAATTGAAGATCCAGCAACTGAAGAAGGAGTTGGAGAGCCGTGGATTGAATACAAGCGGCGTTAAACTCGAACTTCAGGCACGGCTACGAGAGGCAATGGAAGCAGAAGGAATTGATGTGGACGAGTATGTCTTTTATCCTGATGAGGATGAGACAACAGCAAAAATTGAAGAGAAAAATGAAACACCGCAGACAAGGGCGAACACAGACCTGAACATGATATTGACTGCAATATCGGCACAAATGTCCGAAATGTCATCACAAATATCCACCAACATGTCATCTCAACTGGAAGAACAGAAGACACATATTGCAGAAATGTCGTCAGAAATAACATCGAAGATAGAAGCACAAGAAACGCGTATATCCGAAATGTCGTCGCAAATATCATCTCAGCTGGAATCGCAGGAGAACCGTATAACAGCGAAGATTGAAGCAAAAGAGGCACGGATATCCGAAATGTCGGCGCAAATTTCAGCACAGATATCATCGCAGATCTCTGCTCAACTGGAAGAGCAATAAGGACGTATTTCCTCGAAGTTGGAGGCGCAAGATACAAAAATTTTACAGTTTGAAGAGAAAATCGAGGCCGAGGTGGATGCTTTGAGAGGACGTATCCAGCAGTTGCAACTAAATTGGCCAGCAGTTTCAACGAGTAATCCAAAGGTAAAAATACCATCCTCTGACGGTTCTGTTCCTTTCCAGGTCTTTAAGCTACAGTTTGAGAAGACCGCAGCAGTGAAGTTCGTTCGAATGCTGAAGATAAAGTTGCTGCACTGTTCATGGCGTTGAAAGGGCCTGCAGCTGAGATCTTACAAACCATTCCAGAGGGCGAACGGAACTGTTATGAAGCATTGATGGGCGCTCTAGAGAGACGATACGGAACTGAGCATAGGAGACAGATATACCAAATGGAGTTGCTGAACCGCTTCCAGAGGCCTGGTGAAACATTGCAAGAGTTTGCGTCGGATATTGAAAGGCTAGCACATTTAGCAAATGCGGACGCACCCGTGGAATACACTGAAAGGGTAAAGATTCAGAGCTTTATAAATGGCATACGGGACGCCGAAACAAAGCGAGCTACATACGCAAACCCAAAGCCAACATTCGCAGAAACGGTGTCACAAGCTCTGATTCAAGAAACAGCGTCGCTTCTGTGTAAGCCAGTTTTCAAAGCACGCCGTGTGGAAGTAGAAAGGCCAGAGTGGGTAGACGCAATATTGGAGGCGCTTAAAGGATCGCAAAAGCGTAGTAAAAAAGTTATCAAATGCGGGAAGTCCGGTCACATTGCACGTCATTGCGATCTTGGTCCTAATAGTTCCAACAATGTGGGTGGCCGTAAACGCAAAGCTGGCGGAAATGAGCAAGAGCGTGTCGGATGTAAAGAACGAAAACTTGCCCCGGCTATTGAATGTCCTGTGATACCTGTGCCGAAAATTGGTAGAAAATCGATCAGTCTTACCGTCAGAGGGAATGTAGATGGCAAAGAACGTGTACTGACTGTAGATACGGGCGCATCTCATTCCTTGATCCGATCTGACTTGGTCAGCAGGAGAGTAAAACTGTTACCTGGAGCAAGGTTCCGTACGGTCACTGGCGAGTATAACCAAGTCCAGGGAGAAGTGATAATTGAAGTCTTGATTGGAAAGGTCACGGTTCTACACAAATTCGTTGTGGCGAAGATCGTTGAGGAAGACATATTGGGAGTGGACTTCTTGGTTGACCATGACATCAAGATCGATATGCAGAGAACGGTGATGCGTTATGAGAACCAGGATATACCACTTAACTTCATGTTGGAGAAAGGGTTCATTAGTAATCGAGTAATGGTGGAGAAGACTCGACAAAGGCCACGAAAGTCAAAAGAAAAGGTTGATGGATCGAATGGGCCAAATAAAGCGAAATTAAATGTACCTGCGAGAAAAAGACCGGCATCGACAGACCCTAATGGACGCACTAAAACGACTGAAAGAATTTTTCAGAAAGAATGCAAAGGTGGTTTCATGCCAAGGCACACTACTGTTGTGAAGCGTCGGAACGATACTGATTATGCAAAGCAAATCCGTCCAGCGCAAGCCCTACGAAGTAGTTCATTGGCCAAACAACAGAGTGTGAAGGAACGGCCCAGGGTAATGAGTAGTAAGATGAAACACTGGCATGACAAGAACTTTAATTCGGAAGGTTTCTTGGCGGGAGATTTGGTACTGTTAAACAACCCTCACCAGCGGAAAGGTGTTCCAGCCAAAATTCGGTGCAGTTGGGAAGGCCCGTACAAGGTTGTGAAGAAGATCAGTGATACCATCTACCGCATACAAAGCATTGAGAAACCACGGAGTAGAAGAGTGGTACATTTGGAGATGCAAGCGACGTTTAGATCGGGAGATTTGTCTGATCGGGACGATCAGACTTAGGTGGAGGGCAGTGTAACGAATGTTAGCAGCACTGAGCGATGCTATCGTCTATAAGCCGATGCTAAGCAGTGACGTGAATTCACATCAATAGATCAATCATTATGTATCTACATAAACGAAACAATAATTGCGTCTACACATATGCACCATGTACGTATACGAGCAGCGGAGAGTCAATGCACAAACACATGCATATATCTGAGATACTCCTATAAGTATGCAATGAGAAAAACTATAAAGTTGTGCAATTGTAGTTACAGCTGAGAAGTTTGAGAGCTGCTGGACTAGTAGATTCTGGAAGCGCCTAGAAGATAAAAGGCGGCAATTGTAGAGGCGCTGGAATTCAATTTGATTTGAGTTGTCAAGCAGTTTCGACTAAGACGCTATCTAGCGAGCAAGAGCAGTATTATTTTGAATAGTAGAGTTTCATTTGAGCTATCAATCAGTTTGGTTATTAAGCAAGCTATTCGTTGCACAGTTTGAGTGTTATTGTGAAGTACTTTAATAAAGGCCATTTTGCATTATTACAAATTGGAGTTATTTATTCAACAGTTTAGTGTTTCGAACTTAGCAGAGGATTGCAAATAAGAGGATTTGCAAGTAAATTCGTTACAATATTATATTTGTTGTTATAGCGATAAGGACACTCCCCGAAGGCCTTGGGGAGTGTTATCGATGTTGATGGTCCTTTGCCGGATGCAGATCCGGCACGTTCCGGTAACAAGCACCATAAAGGTACTAGCCCGACCATCTCGGGAACGATTTGATATGACCACCTTCCAAGCTTTCAAAAGTGCGCCTAAAACATTCCACACAATTGCGATTAAACAACATAGAGAGTGTATGTACATGCCTAAATAGTGAATAAAAAAGGAATGGCAACAAAAAGGCAATTCTTAGAAACCAATTGCAACGCGAGCAGCGGGGCATTCATATGGTTGTGTGGTTAAAGGCATCTGCCTTTACACCAGTATGAAGTATGAATGTCGGAGATTCGAGTTCAATACTCAGCTCCCGAGAAGCTAGCTGATGAAGAAGTGAAATTCAAAAACATGTCCTAGTAACAATCGCCGCTTACAAATTTTGCAATTTTTCTCTAATATCAATAACTAATTATTTTAAAAAAATATAGCTAAACAAAAGCCCTACGACTAATAATACCCACAGCTCTCTAATAGCATGAATCCCCATGTTTACGACCAAAACTTTATTTATAGATTTGGATTCCATATAAGAGCGAAAGGGACCTACCTGTACATAAAAACGGCAATTAGAAATATTATATAAGATAGCTAAATCACGAAGTGTGAGTTACAACTGCTCTAGAAGCCATGTTCTTGAAAAGTCTAGACCTTAGGAGAAATAGGTGAACGAGGCTAACTGAGAGTGTAAAGGCTGCGCGGTGCAAGCGATAATGAATCAGTTTGATTTTAACATGCTTTTAATGAAGTACGCGAGTATTGTAATTGTGAAGTACTACTCACAAAGTAGTTCAAATAATGGAGATATTGCTATACTGAATATTTGAGTTATTTATTCGACAGTTCAGCGATTCCAACTATAACAGAAGCTGCAGAATAATCAGAGTTCCCACAATGCGTTGCAATACTGTGGCGAATATTAACAGTTCTATGTAGATATCACTATGCTGCTTGTAAAAGTCAAGACCCTAGGGGAAATAGGCGAACGGGGCAACTGAGAGTATAAAAGCAGCGCAAGCTGAGAAATAATGAGTCAGTTTGTTTTTAACACACTAAAAGTGAATACGCGGGTATAGTAATTGTGAAGTACTACTAAGACAGTAGAGTTGTAAGTAAAGAACATTTTGCTATACTGAATACTTGTGTTATTTATCCGACAGTTCGAATCCGAGATTCCAACGTTAACAGAAGCTGCAAAATAATAAAGACTTTTCCAAATTCGTTACAATAGTATGTTTTAAATATTGAAAAAATAAACTTTGGATTTGGATGTTGCATATTGGCATTGACGTAGCAAATGCATAGCCGTGTATTTTGTTAGTATATTAGCTATTTTTTTTTATCATCTATCTACGTTTACGCTTGAACTTTATATGGACTGCTAAGCTGAGCTTGGCTGAAATCAATGCCATTAACACGCAGGTTAATTACGGATTAAATCAGCAAAAACCCCATCATAGGACGGTGCTCGTGGCACTTGACCTGTCAAAAGCTTTTGACACAGTTAACCACGGCACGCTACTCCAAGACATAGAAGGCTCACACCTTCCCGCTTGTCTAAAAAGATGGGCCGCTAATTTAATTTTTACATATCAAAACTCCCTTCCCCGCCAAAAAGAGTTATACCTATTTGCTATGCTGACGACTGCACGGTTATGGATACAGGACCTTCAATTGATGAATTAGTTCCTAAAACAAACAGCTGAATGAGGATACCTTAGTTGCAATACTTTTGAGTGTAGAAGCTTTGAAAAAGATAAATAAAAATCATGTATGCTAACCCAGCATAGATGTTAAGTAATGATTAGATAATGCTAATGATTGCTAATTAACCTTCATTTGCGAAATTCTCTAATTCATTAAACAATTAGAAAGGTTTACCTAATTCCCATTAGATAATTGAATTTTTTATTCTAATGGTAAATCTAATTGCAATTAGTGCCATTACCAAAAAAATTGGTTTACCTTTACAATTAGAAATCTAATTGAATTCTCCTAATGCAATTAGATATTCAATTAGCTTGAATTAGAATCAATTATTTTGATAAAAATAAATTTTTTTCAAAGAATTATTGAAGTGAACGAATAATGATGTAAATAAATATAAATAATTGATTCTAATTCGAGCTAATTGAATATCTAATTGCATTAGCAGAAGTCAATTAGATTTCTAATTGTAAAGGTAAACAATTTGCAATTTGCAATTGCATTAGATTTACCATTAGAATAAAAATTTCAATTATCTAATGGGAATTAGGTGAACCTTTCTAATTGTTTAATGAATTAGAGAATATAAACCAATTGCATCAATTGCTAATTCTAATTGAAATTTAACATGTATGTAACCCAGCAACTATTTTATGACTTAGCACAATTTCCTCACTTAAAACAAATTTTGTCTCCTGACTTAGCACTTTTTACTCAGTATGTTTCCCCATCACTCCTCCCCTTTAATGATTGAAATATAACACTAAAACTATATATTTCACAAAAAATACTATTTATTTGTCAAACTATTTGTAACTATTGGCGGCCACCGTGGTGTGATGGTAGCGTGTTCCGCCTACCACACCGAATGCCCTGGGTTCACACCCCGGGCAAAGCAACAAATATGAGAAATAAGATTTTTCGATTAGAAGAAAATTTTTCTAAGCGGGGTCGCCCCTCGGCAGTGTTTGGCAAGCAGTCCGAGTGTATTTCTGCCATGAAAATCTCTCTGTGAAAACTCATCTACCTCGCAGATGCCGTTCGGAGTCGGCATAAAAAATTAAAAAAAAGGAGCACGACGTAAATTGGAAGAGAAGCTCGGCCTAAAATCTCTTCGGAGGTTATCGCGCCTTACATTTATTTATTTATTTTATTTCTAACGGTTCTGATCTGGACTCTTTTGCCGGATGGTGCGCACACAATAACTTATTTTTAAATTCAAACAAATGCTGTGTTGTGTCTTATTCCATAAAGACAACTGTCACATACTTTTTCTATAAACTAAATGCTAAATCTCTTAATCGTTGTCAAGAGAGTAAAGACTTGGGTGTAATTTTTAACTCCAAACTCTCTTTTTCTAGTCATATTGATTTCGTTGTTTCAAAATTTGTTGCAATGGTTGGGTTCAGTAGACGTAACACCAGTGGCTTTAAGGACCCTATGACGTTGAAGGCACTTTATATATCCTTGGTCAGAAGTGGTATTGAACATTGCTCAGTAATATGGTATCCTTTCTATGAATCTAACTCCTAAAAAATTCAGAAAGTACCAAAATTTTTTACAAAATTGCTTTACGTATGCTTCACTGGCCAGACGGCCTCCCATCATATACCAGCAGTCACAAATTGTTTGGTCTTCAGGCTTTGCATGACAGAAGAACTTTTATCTCACTCCTGCTTGCCTATAATGTGATAAACTTTAGCACGAATTGCTCTGATTTATCTACATGTTATTTATCGAAATAACTCATAAAACGAATTATGCTATGAATGAGCCTA
>JARSSU010008301.1:0-77544 GCA_029619165.1 Eurosta solidaginis
CCGTCGAACCTGTCATAACAGCAGCAGTGCTTGAAGAGTGAGGATAACTGAAATTCTAAAAATAAAATAAAATTAATTGTTTATTTAGAAAAACTGAAAACATTGAATAAAGTGCTCGTGTGTGCATTAATTTAGCTAGACAAATTAATAACAAGGAACACAGAAAAAAAACTTTGCTACAAAGAAGCTCTAGCTTACACAGAAAAAAATTAGTTTTGAAAATTGAAAAATAAGTGCAGCGCCCAAAAATGGCATTACAAGAAACAACAACAAAATACAAGAGCTGTCCGCTCAAGAAGCGTCCTATCATTTACGAAGAAGAAACATTACCAGCAGTTGATACCATACCCACAACCGTGCTGGCCAATCATTACTACAACCCAAACGCAGTCAATGCTATCACAATTAAGCAGGAACCGGAGCTGGAGATCATACATGAAGAGCTGCCACAAGATCTATCGCTCAAACGCAAAGCTAGCATAGATTTTGAAGATTATGCCTTGCCAGCTAAGCGCGAATTTGTGCTAAATCTCTCAAAGGATAAATATGAGGCACCACAACCAACTATACTATATCGTCCTGTTTCACCAGCGGTGTCGGTAGAGTCCCAACATTCTGAATTGGCTATGAGTTCTGCAATGCTTTCGCCTCAAGCAGATTATGAAAACGAGTATTATCAACAACAACAAGCGCCCGCAGATATACATTTACGTGGATTAACCGCAGCTACAAGCGGTTATACTACCGCCTCCATTAATTACAAGTCAGCTTTTATGGGTTGCTGCAGGCGCTACGCCAATGACAGCGCTTTGGAGCGCCTATCAACCGGGAGTTGGCGCTAATTTCAGCGCCATATTTCCATCACCCGCTTCATCGATAGCTACCTCACCACGCTCGGCTTACAGTTATCAGCATATAACACCACCATCCAGTCCGGTTCGGATGCGGGTTCAGAACCTGAAGATTTAACTATACGCAATGATATACCACTGCCAGCGTTATATCACAACTCGAGTGCTTACTACAATCACGTGCAGAAGAGTTCAACTCGTCCAGCAATCGCGCTGCAGACTCCAATATGAGCGCCAACACCAATCACACTACCGCCGCAGCCAACAAACATGCTAACTACCGTTACAAATGCGATAAATGCAATAAAATGTACTCCACATCGATTGGTTTGTCTAAGCATCAACAATTTCATTGCCCTGCCGCCGAATGCAATCAAGATAAGAAGCAACATTCGTGCCATGAATGTGGCAAGCTCTATACGACGATTGGTGCTCTCAAAATGCACATACGCACCCACACGCTGCCTTGCAAGTGCCCCATTTGTGGTAAAGCTTTCTCACGTCCATGGTTGCTACAGGGACACATACGCACACACACCGGCGAGAAACCGTTCCAATGCAGTGATTGTCCGCGCTCATTTGCCGATCGCTCTAATTTGCGTGCTCATCAGCAGACGCATGTGGATGTGAAGAAATACGCCTGCAAGGTATGCAACAAATCCTTTTCGCGCATGTCATTGCTCAACAAGCACGTTAGCTCCAATTGTACAATAACAATTGCGTAGATTAGCGTGCGACGAGTGTAGGAGAGCGCAAACAGAGTGAAGGACAATAAATGACGTACAAATCAAGCTTTTTTGGGACATGTGTCAACAGCAAGAATAGAATTATGTGGCATATTCTGTATTTTTGATTTAAAATTTCGCGAGTTTCTTATTTTTTTTAAATATTTTAATTTAGCAGTTAAAATAATTATTTAGTGAATTTAATTTAAGCGGCATTTGTAAAAGCATTGAGGTTATGTTTTTTGAGTTCTAGTCGATTTAGTTTAAACTTGAAGATATGTATGAATTTTAAACATTTTTTTGTTCGAAAAAAAAGTTATGTAAAAAAATTATTTTTAATTCAAAAAAATATTTTTGTTTTAAAAAATTTAGCTCTCTCTTTGTTTTTGATTTTTCTTTAAATATGTACAAAACTAATTTTTAATTGCTAATTTTATTTATAATTTGTGCTCGGTATTTATGTGTGAATATTTTTAACTTTTTTTAATCATAACAGCCAGCGGGCAGCTCATTACCAAATTTGCTCTTAAGGAAAATGAAGAATAATAATGTATATACTGAATTTGTTATAAATTATTTTTATATAATTAAAATGTGTATGAACTATTATAATATTTTTATCTTTAAGTATTTTTAAGATATGTTTTACTTCTAAGGAGGACACTAAACTTAAATAAATTACTCAAGCAAACAAACAAACTAATTTAAAAATTAGATTTTTTTCATCAAAAAACATAATTGTGGTAATCGGATTATTTGGTTATGTGGTTATGTTTCTAACACTGTTTTTGAAACTAAATGCACTGTGGAACATTATTATTTAATTAAATATCTTGATAAACAAGATGTCTTGAGTACTTCAGTAGCAGCAGAACTGGAAAACTCAGTTTGGATGGTGAGTACAAGAACATTTTCAAAAGGTTTGTGTGCCAAATCATCAAACACCATTCTAAAAATCAACATTTTTTCCCCAAAACAAAAAACAAAACAAATTGAAATTTTCATTCACACCCTATCATTTTTATGGAGCTTTGAGTAATAGTGAGCTTTCGCTGACCTTTGCTGCTATTATGACAACTATCGCCAAGAGCAACGAGTGAATGGAATCTTTGGTAGTCCATAACTCTGCGCGAACTCCTGCTAGAACATTTAAATTCTGTTCAGAGTTATATGAGGTATGATATTTTGGTTTAAATTCTGGCCTGTATTAGTTATTTTGAATCGCTGTTATTTTTACTAGAGAACCCCAATCATAAGACCGTTAAGTTTGTAAGTCCCTAAAATTTCTATTAAAAGCCAGACCGCCCGGACACTGCAGTACACAACCAAATATTTTTTGTATATAACTATTCTTATAGACCAATTCACACTTAGCAAATGTGCTAATGAAATACTCGAATTCGTAGCAATGTTTCTCACTCTATTTAAAATATTTCCTTTCAGTTTTGCATAAGTGGAGCCGTCCTTATAAATCAAACACACGATTTTTTGTCTCACCCCTTCAGACCCAGATAAGTACTAGTACTATATATAGCGCAGACTGCCTTATGCACACTTATGCCTGGTTTTTCAGTGCGAATTTTAACTCTAGTTAAAGTTGACTAGAGTTTAACCTTGCCACTTTGTTCGATACCATAAAATTTGGCTGCTCATCTTAGCGAAAGCAACCGAGGTGGCAGGGTTAAACTAAAATCAACTTTAATTGGAGTTTAAACTGGCACTGAAAAACCTGGCTTAATATACTAAATAAAATCTGTAGTTTGTTTAATCACTGTGCAACAGCACTTAAGCGCTTCTTATCGGCACCAAAATGTATATATGTTACTTTTGATCTAGGTATTACTGTCTGAATAAGGAGCAACAGTAGGTCAACACTTTTTAGGAAGTTCATAATTTGTTATTCTTTGATTGGATCCGGATTTTTAAAGCATCCAAAAATAATTTCAAAACGAAGTCAACGTGCCAATTTCTCAATCCCATTTAAGGACGCTACATCCATTATAAGTTACCAAGATAGCTACGGAGTAATATGAACCCAGTGAAACTCAAAGCGGTGACGAAAAATAGGCGACCTTGCGAACCTGCTTATTGAAAACCAATTTTTTTCTTTTTGAAAACAAACGTTTTTTTATAGGGAAGCCTTTATAAAACAAACAAGTAAAGGTGTCTAAGTTCGGGTGTAACCGAACATTATATACTCAGCGTGAGCTTCAATTGTACATTTCATTTCAGATAAGTTAGTTTTCTACATAACACGTGGCACCGCTCGTTAAAAAAAAATGTCTCCCATTTCCTCTTACTCTAAAACTTGATAAGTGAAATACCATTGATTCAAAACTATTTTTTGCTAAGTTAAAGCTTATTATTCTAGTCACCGACCCTTTTAAATTTGTTTTATATCTAGTTGCCGTGGTCCTTAACCGATCCCATCAATTTTTACTAGAAATATTTTCTACTATAAAGAAAATATGTGTACCCAATTTTATTACGATCCGTTAATTTTTTTCGAGTTATGGCTGCCGAGATATAGAAAATTGCTTAGTCATAAAAGGGGCGGTGCCACACCCATTTTGAAAAATTTTAGTGTTTTCCAATTTAATGTTATAATTCAATTTAGAAAGTAAAATTCTATTAATACAAAGCTTTTTCGCTAAGATATAGCTTATTATTTTCGTCTACGACCCTTTTGAAATCTTTATAAAAGTGGGCGTGGTCTTTAAACGATCTCGTGAATTTTTTCTAGAAATATTTCCTGCTATAGGGAAAATTTGTGTACGAAATTTTATTATGATCCGTTAATTTTTCTTCGAGTTATGGCTACCGAAATATAGAAAATTGCTTAGTCAAAAAAGGGGCGGTGACACGCCCATTTTTAAAATTTGAAGTCTTTCCTATTTATTGTTACAAATACACTTGGGAAGTGAAATACCATTGATATAAAGCTCGTTTTTGCAAAGATATAGCTTATTTTATTCGTCCACGACCCTTTTAAAAATCTTGTATATAAAAGTGGAGTGGTCCTTAACCGATTTCGTTAATTTTTGTTCAAGGCATTCCCTTAGAAAGGCAACCTCTCTGCTGAATTTTGTTACGATAGGATTAACGATGATTTATGATTAATATATTTGTAAAATTGATTTTTTCACAAGTGGGCGGCGCCACGCCCGTTTTAAAAAAATTTTTCAAATTTTTATCAGAGTCTCAATATCAGTCCACACGTCAATTTCAACATTCTAGATATATTATTTACTAAATAATCAGGTTTTTTGTGTTTTCCAAAATGTTATATATAAAAAGTGGGCGTGGTTATCATCCGATTTCACCCATTTTTAATACCAATCTATTCTGGGTCCAGATAAGCTCGTGTACCAAATCTGGTGAAGATACCTCAATATTTACTCAATTTATCGTGTTAACTGACAGACGGACGGACGGACGGACATGGCTCAATAAATTTTTTTCGATACTGATGATTTTGATATATGGAAGTCTATATCTATCAAATTTCACATTGTAATCCATGAAAGTCACAATGATTAATTATTTCTGTCTACACTGTTTCCGTCACATATAAATGCGAAAGCGTCATATGGAAATGAGAATAGTCAATTGTAAATGCGAAAGCGTTACTTCGATATGAGAATAGTTAATTGTAAATGAGAAAGTGTCAAATGAAATTTCGATAACGTCATTTTGTAATTGAGAATAGTCATGTTGTAAATAAGAATAGTCAAATGCAAATGCGAAAGCGTCATATGAAAATGGGATAAGTCAATTGTAAATACGAAAGTGTCACATCGAAATGAGAATAATCACTTGTATATGAGAAACCGTCATTCGGAAATGCGCAAGCGCCAATTGTAATTGAGAATAGTCAGCTGTAAATGAGAAAGGCCAATTGTAAATGTGAAGTCGTCATATGGAAATGGGATGAGTCAATCGCAAATGCGAAAGCGTCATATCGAAATGAGAATCCGTTATTTGAAATTTTAAAGCGCCACTGTAATTGAGAATAGTCAGTTGTATATGAGAATAGCAATTGTAATGTGAAAGTGTCATATGAAATGGGCTGTGTCAATTGTAAATGCGAAAGCGTCATATAAAAATGGGGTAAGTCAATTGTAAATGCGAAAGCGTCATATCGAAATGAGAATCATCACTTGTAAATGAGAAACCGTCATTTGAAAACTCGAAAGCGCCAATTTTAATTGAGAATAGTTAGTTGTAAATGAGAATTGTGAAAATGAGAATAAGTGCGAAAGCGTCATATGAAAATAGGATGAGTCAATTTTTAATGCGTAAGCGTTACATGAAAATAAAAATAGTCACTTGTAAATGAGAAATAGTCATTTGAAAATTCGAAAGCGCGAATTGTAATTGAGAATAGTCAGTTGTAAATGAGAATAGCCAATTGTAAATGCGAAAGCGTCATATGAAAATGGGATGAGTCATTGTAAATGAGAAAGCGTTACATGGAAATGAGAATAGTCACTTGCAAATAAGGAAGCATCAAATGAAGATGCGAAAACGTAATTTGTAATTGAGAATATGAAATTCGTAGAAAAGATAAGCTATGTATGTGGCAACGAGCATATCTAAGCATAATAAAACTTTGTGGAAAAATGCCTATGCTGCATCTGACATATTTTGAAGGCATTTCCATAGAACGATGTTGCATGCTGGATGGCTGTAGCGCACTCTCCTTCAGTTGCTGATCTGTTCTCTACCTGTACATAAATATTGCAACTGTCGCTCTACATTCAACATAAGTATGTCAGTGATATTTTAATGTGTCCCTGCGTCTATATTTCTTACTTTTCCCTAGAGATTTTCGTTGGGGATCACCATTGGCGTGCACTGTGCTGAATGCAGCACTTCTGTTTGGTCATTTTAAGCATTTACTTGATTATCTACCCTTCTCTCGGTGGATCGACGACACTTCAGACACTAATATCGCGCCGAATAAATGCGTTTTTGAGCTTCTTGCAATTACATGTGAGAGTTTCGCATATTTATTTCTCATTTACGCCCGATTATTCTCATTTCCATATGACGGTTTCTTATTTACATTGCTTGTTATTATTTTCAAGACACGCTTTCTTTATATTTTTGTATTAAGTAAAAAATAAAGACACATAAGCAGATAAAAATGTCTAAAAATTACATAATAATTTCAGGATAGCTTTCAAAATATGATTGGGAATGTACCAGGATTGTTTCTGAGAGGTCTATAAACCATAGAGTGCATTCAACTCGTGGCTTAAAGGAAATACTTATATTTAAATACAGGTGGTAAATTAATGGTAATGTGTGAGTCTAAAGACTGTGGTTCCCTAATTTTAATCTAGTGCCTCATTCAGCAAGGAACTCAGCGTAATTTCCTTTCTCCACAACCCATGCATAAGTATTTCACCAGACTTCCATGCCTTTCAACCAAGTCAAATTTTTGAAATCATAACCATGAACAGCACCTGCTCTTACGTCAATATAGAATGAGCGAGTGCACATATCCTCTTTACCTCGTTCTGTTTTTGTGTTCACAGAAATCATCTCCTATGACATGTTGAATAAAGCCTTTTGTATAAATATTAAATAAAAAAAAACATTAAATAATATAAATTTAGTGTACATACACACACTTACATACATATATCAGTAATAAGTATTGCAATAGAAATGAAAAAAAAGGATTGCATTGCTGAATGCAATATGTAAACCAATGACAGGAAATGTGCGCGCGCATGCGCTGAAAGGATTTTCGGTAGTTGAATATCCATAAATAAATAAGTATTTGTATGTTTGTACACTTTCTTAAGTCTGTATGTATTGCATGTTTGTTTTGTATGATCCTCATTTTGAGTGCAAAGTGTTGAGTTGCGGTGGAATGATGGATATTGTGGTGGCAATGAGTGGCACCTACGCAAACAATAAAATATGAATTTCTTGCAGGTGAAGTGAAAGTGAAGGTGCAAGGATGCGATGGTGCAAAAGGGTTCATGTACGCTAGCAATAATGGGGATAAGTTATATAAAGGAATATAAGAAGGATAATAACGTGAGGATAATGAGCTAAAGAGTGAATCAATTGAAGAAATGATGAAAAGGATGAATATGAGTAATAGATGGAGAAGAGTGAACAAATAAATGAATTTTAAGATATATCAAAACTTCTCCAAGGTGTTGTCTATGTAAAGAATTTGCGCTCGTTTATGGGATCGCTAAGTCCTCAGCCGATCTTTTTAACATTTTTAAGAAAAAAAAATATAAAAAATACTTGGCGCAATATACCTGCAAGAATATTAAGGCTGAGCTTCCACAGAATCGCTGCAAGGCAGACGATACATTTTTGATGAGGCTTTCCTAGCAGAAATAAAACCCGGACTGTTTGCCACCGACTGTCGACAGACAATCCCTCTTAAATATATTGTCATCCATATCTATCTATTTTGGAAAAGAGGGGCGGGCGGTTATGCGCTCCTAATAGGGACAAGCTATAATCGCTTTTTACTTCGTCGGCATTTGTACCAGCTACCCAATATTTGTGTTTGAGTTCCAATATTTAGGAGCTAAGTGTGTGATAGTACGAGGGAGAGGGGAAGTAGCAGACTGAGTAAAGAGATATAGAGAATAGAATTAGGAAGAGGAAGAAGAGAGAAAAATACAGAAAAATGGGAGGAATGAGAATAAGATGAGCAGAGGAATATAAGGATGAGAGTGAATTAGACAAAATATGGAGAAGGAGAAAATGAAGATCGAGAAGAACAGGAAGTGGAAAGATTGAAATAAAATTAAAATGAAGAGGAATATCAGGAAGACGTTGCAGTCGATCGCTAAGATGGAAAGAGAGATTGGGGGTTGGAAGTGAAGAGATTTGAGACGTCACTTGATTTACCACGGAACTGTTGATCAAGCTGGATATCTGAAACCCTTCTTCTTTGAACATCAAAGCTTTCCATTCTCTCTTGAAGAATTATTTTTTGGTAAAACGTGTGTTATAGGGGGATAGTTAATATATTTTAGTTTGTAAAAGGACGTCTAAATAGTCTTGTGCATAAAAAAGTATAGGTCGAATAGAAAATCCTAGCCACAGAAGTAATCGAAACTCTTCCTGTAGCTGGGCAGCCAGCATTAACACCGAAATCAATACCAGCTCAAAAGTTCAAGGGAGACCAACTTGAGCCAACAAGGACTGCTTTAGACTGAGTTGGCTGGACACTTGGCTAGTGGAAATCGGTGTAAAGCACTTGCCTGTAGGCTGTAGAATGCTTAGCTCTTAGAACAATGGTGCTGCATAAGGAGCAGTGCATTCTTCGTTTTCACAACAAATGTGATATGAACCTTGTGTTTTGTTATCATGAGGACCCACGCTCGATCTATCAACTCAAACCGTTGCAATACTATTGCACCCTCATAATATACCACCCCGCTGAATCGAATCATGGAAGTGGTTTACTCAGTTCGTCTCTATATATCCTGATCGTGAATAAAATAAGCTTCCTTTATAGGGATCTCTGTATATTTTCGCTCAATGTACGCCGCATTCGGAGAATGATTCAACATGCATTGATTCTATCGTGGATACTTATATCACGTTGTAACCTTGCCTTTGGCTCTCTGAGGGCGACTGAGTTTAAATTTAACCTAGCTATAGCTTATTATTATAAAAAAAAACAGCTGTCCATATGGCTAGTTTTCTTCACGGGCCATTTACAAAGTCAATAGCGCCTCTTAAGGGCAGTCTGATTTAGATTCTTCCTTCTTCCCCTCTAAAATTCTTCCTCTTCCTAATGGTTGCAGTTACGAGTGTTTATAGCGGTGAAGTTCTAGTCAGCAAACTGACAAGCGCTTGCTCGTTGGGTCGGTTGAAACTCCAGCAGCTTCCAAGCAATTGACAATAAGTCTGCATGGTTCGCTTAGGTGCTCTGTTACGCTCTTTCCTCTTAACTTTTTCCACTTTTCTTTCCGTTGCGACGTGACTGTAGACACTTTGTCATTTATCTTATGAAGTTCGCCAGAAGCCTCCTATGCGTTTTCTCTGCCTTGAAATAAGGAGTGGTGATCACGGAGTTAGTTCTCGACAATGCCTTCGAAAAAATAAAGGATTTGGGATCATCTCCCATGCTTGAATACACTATAAAAGTCTGCGGTCCCTGGTAGAGGGGCCTTTTCTGGTAGCACTATCTATCGGTTACTTTTCAGGTATTAAATTCTGTGTGGTTGGAACATATCCGATTGTTTGGACCAAATTCCTACAAAGAATGCCTTCACATTTGGCGATATATGAATGTTGTTTGTATGTAAGTCCCGAAAACACCTTGCACCACATCCTTTTATTCATATCTCTTTTACAGTTACAACCATGCAATAATCAATGATGCCTACAAGGAATTTGGATTGTTTTTTTTGGCTAAAAAGGATTCTAGGAATTGCTAAATATCTTTTGGTCTTAAGAAAAAATTTACTGAAGAATTCCATATAAATTTCGAACAGCTTAAGAACATACTGCAGAAAAAACAGCAAACAAAAAGAACAATAGAAATTGCAACACAATAATCAGCAGGATTTTCGTTGCACCTTGTGCAACATTCATTCAATTCAGAACAATGTGAGGCAACCTGTCTGTCGTCTATTTGTCTCGGTTAAGACAGACAAGTTGTCCTGATTTGGCGCGCTTGCGTACAAATCAGAGCAGCAATAACAATAAAAAGACATTTAACAACAATAACAACAAGGCATCTAACGAATTGAGGTGACATAAAAAAAATGAAAATTTTGGCTGGTAATGTGTTGCAGGGCGGCTTCTGTCGCCACAGAGTCACCGTCAAGTCATCGTCTACTTCTTATGCTGGCTGAGCTTAGTGCAAATACTTTTGTCTAAATTCTGTCCATGTGTGCGTATTTGTTTTTTTTTACCTTAATTCCTTCATTTGTTGTTGCTACCCGTCTGAAGTGCATCATTTAGCAATGGTTTATCAATTTTGTCCTACAACTACAAAAGCATACCGCCGCCGCTCCAATTGACAGCAAATGAAAATGCAACTAATATTTTCAGTTTTTTTCTTAATTTTTTCAGTTCAGCTGCGCCAACTGGTCTGCGCTCCCTTGCAATCTACTTTGATTTACCTTCTTACAACTTGCACTCTTTATTTTCTATTATTTTGTGCAAACAATTGCGGCCCGCTGTCAAACCAATCTAACCTTTTTGTTTGTTGTTGTTTTATTTTCTTGATTTGGACTCCTTCCCTTCGATTCTGTAGAAGTTAATCAGTGCACGCATCAATGATTCAGTTTCGTTTGGCGGCATTTGCGAGCGGCTTCTGTTGTGAAGTCGGGCGTTAAATGCAGCCAGCCTTTGTTGGTGTAATTTTGGAAGAACTATTTTTTTATGGTGGCGCATCTGCATTTGAGATTTGCTGCTTGCGGTTGCGTTTGGCGCGCTGTTATTTTGATTAGCTTACGAAACACCACTTTCTTCTGCAGAAGCGCTTTATCTATTTCACTTGATTTGTTATTCGGTGTCCTTGGTTATCTACAATCAAGAAATAGATACGCATACATTGAAAGAAAAAGATTGGTAAAATCAACCGAAATTTGTGTAAATTTTTATCCATCGCAACAAGATGTTGAATCAACTGCGCACAAATCGTTGATTTGTAATTGACCGTTTTAGTAGTCAAATGAACAAAAAAAGTTGTTTCGATAGCTTTGTACGAAAGTACCTATGATGCGTGATTTTCAAGGCAGATGAGTTTTCACTGACATCTTTTTATGGCAGAAATACACTCGGAGTGCTTGCCGAACAGTGCCGAGGGGCGACCCCGCTTAGAAAATTTTCTTCTAATTTAACAACCTTATTTCTAAAATTTGTATGTTGCTGGTTTGCCCGGGGTGTGAACCCAGGGTCTTCGGTGTGGTAGGCGGAACACGCTACCATCACACCACGGCGGCCGCCATATACATACGTAAATATGTGCATACATATAGTACACAGCATACATAAGTACAAAGTAGAGAGCGCAGTGAGCGTAAAATTCTCTTTGATCGCTGTTGAAATGACCAGTGAGATCAGTTGTGTTAACAAAAAAATCAGATTGATTATGAATGTGTCAATTTTACAGAATTTTGTTAATTTAAGAGCGAAAATTTCTCTTCTGTTGAAATGACTAAACTGATTTGTTAGCTTGACAAAGAACTCGGTCGAATTAACCATAATTCGGTCAATTTCACCGAATCTCCTTTAAGTCAAGAACAACAGAACCGATTTTTTGATTTTACTAGCACCATATCTTTCAGTGTAGTATATGAATGAATGTATGAATGATTTTCGTATGTGGTATTTTATTTTGTTATTAACAGCAGTGTTTGATTAATAAAGAAGACAGTATCCCAGGACAATGAAATAGTCTTCTTCATACCCAAGAAGAAAATTCCAAGCTATATCTCTTTATTTTAGAAGCGACAAAGTTGAGCTCTAAGGAGCCCTGTCAACATGATATGTATCGTACCCCAGGTTTTTCTCTTTTTATCCAGAAAAGAGCATCACAGGTTCTCCTTAATCTGTAGGAGTAGGAGCTTCAGAGACTTTCATAAGCATCAAAGGGGCTACACCTTTACAATCGCAGTCTGCAAGGTTAGCTATAGGATTATAATTATAATCATAGGAAGATGGTCAGATATACAACATTTCAGTTTTTACGGATTGCTCCAAAATGACATCTTGAGCTAAATCATATTATTCCATAGCTAATATGGTACCGGATTCGCAGTACTTATTTGTTATAATACAAAACCTTCGTTATTCAAGAGACAGGCATGCTATTATTACTGTATATAAGGGTATGGACGAACTCGTCTGAACATTAACTAATATTTCATCAAAACAAAATTAGATCACATCCACTCTATGGCACTATTATATCCAAATTATAAGGCTACAATTCCTGTCAGAAGAAAAGGATTGGACCCAAAAAAGCTAGTTGTGTAATAGCGGAAGTTTTCTAAAAGTCTACGGTCGGTTCCATTTACTACTTACAAATACGCAGTTTCCTCAGTCTGAGAAAATGTATGAACCATGACATCCATATGTAGCGAAAAGTAGGCCCCACTTAAGGCAGCATCCACAGTTAAGGTAAAACTCTTAATAGTCCTAAAATGTGTCGAGAGAGGGAAACGCTTAACGGCAAGTAGCACAATTTCTTTGATCTGGTATCCGATAGAGAGACTTGAACCTTAAAGCAGGCATACTCAGAGGGAATAAAAACTAAAAAACACATAGTCATATGGTCTAGCAGTTCTGTTCTACGACCGCATCGTTTATGGTAAGGTTTAAGATGTGCACATGCACTCGTTGAAGCAGAATATAATACTGAACTTCCTGAACGCTATCGATCCGAGTGAAGACTTTTAAAAGAATGAGGCACAACAGACCTAAGTATTATTGGCTTCCTAAAGCAATGCAATTGTAACTTAACCGTAATTTTGTGATGTAGCTTGCCGCCTATTTAATTTTATGGATCAACAACGATACCTAGTTTCGTTAGGGGTGTAGAGACAGGATCATAGACTAATAACGCCGGTAAAGTTGTTTCTTCACACCGGGCTCAGGGTCATGATAATACACATACAAATGATATGGAATCCGAGCTTATACGGAGTGTTTCAGGAAGTTAAGCATAAACTCAGTACACTTTCACGTGAGATAGTGCAATTTTGAATTGGCATACGTAAGGTCAAATTCCACTCAGCGGACAATTTATGATATTACACTAGCACCAATTTTTAAATACATTTTCCAGAAATCAATTGCAGGTAGCTTGAAAACGCGTTCTTTCCGACCTCTCCTATTCAACGCAACCTTAGTTGTTGTTTGAGTGATATACCCTAAGAGCAAAATAAATCACTGTCTACGATAATTAACTAAAAAGTGATAAGACCTTATACTTAAGTTCAACCCATACAATACGGACTCATTCAGTCTATGTGAGGTCCTCATGGACCGGCCAGTTCAACCTAAGGTCAACTCAAGAATCGGTTTGTAGCTCAAATCCGCAAAATAATCTTGCCTTATCTCTTCCGTTTATTAGCTATGGTCCTTTATAAGTATTAGGGTGGGTCGATTTGTATGGACGAAAGTTAACCGATATCGCGCCATCGATTTTTCGATAGGATTTGGGCTCAGGAAAAAAAGTTCCACTACGCATACCAAAAATATAATAATAATAATAATTTTCGAGCCTGCGAAATTACATTTTTTTGACTTTTTTTCGACTTTGATTTTTAAGGTTTTTTTCATGACCTACTAAAAACTGTTATCCACAACGTTTTGGCGGACATTTTTGGGTCGGACGGGGTATACATAAAATTTTACAATCAAATGAAACTTTTTTTAGTAGGTCATGAAAAAAACATTAAAAATCAAAGTCGAAAAAATGTAAAAAAAAATGAAATTTTGCAGGCTCGAAAATTATTTTTTTGGGTATGCGTAGTGGAACTCTTTTTTCTTGAGCCCAAATCTCATCGAAAAATCGATGACGCGATATCGGTTAAAAATCGACCCTAGTCTAATAAGTATATTGTAACGAATTTTGGGAAATTCCTGATAATTATACACCTTCTACTAACGTTCGAATCGCTGAACTGTCGAAATAAATAACTCCAATATTCAGGATTGCAAAATGATCTTTATTGATACTACTTTGGGAGTGGTACTTCACAATCATACTTCACTTAATAGCGTGTTTAAATAAAACTGATTAGTTTATTTCTCAGCTTGCGCTGCTATAAACTCTCTGTTGCCTCGTTCGCATCTTTCTCCTAAGGTCTAGACTTTTCACGAACATGGAGCAGTTGTATCGCATACTTGGTTATTTAGCTATACGCGTGTGTATGTGTGAGTAACAACTTCTGCTCTTAGGTGATGATTACATGTGTATATGTGAGATATCTCTTCACTTCGAGCTGCTGGTTATGTGTGTGGAATATTCTTCTTTGCCTTGTACATAAGTGTGGCTGCTTGCTGTTTTTGTTGGTGTGATTATTTACTAACAGCATAGTGATGTCAACATTTGCCACAATATGATTTTAGTTAAAAGATGTTTAGGTACATATTTTTTCCACCCCATGTTCTATGATCCAACGTCGGTTTGAGAAGTAGGCAAAGAAAGTACCCTCTAATGCGCATAATGAATACACAGAAAAAGCATACACGCGTTGTTCATAATACTAAATATTTCCTGTCAATGCTTTAACAAGACACTGCTCGTTCATTGAAACCCCTGAGCTGAATTGTAGATCTCTAGCACAGGTGCTCTGGCGCATTTCTATTCATTGCTCCATCCGTCAACTCCTTTCGTAATTTGAAATTTTTATTTCATTGTAGTTGCTAGTTGCTCGTATTTGTAGCAAGTGCTGCTTTCCTGCCACCAACATGTTGCAGTGTAGCAACGTAAAATGTGTTATTGTTGTTTTGCATTCCCAATGATATGCAGTGATATGTGATATTACATACATATATATATATAAATAAGCAATATTCAAGTAGGCATTGAAAATTAAAACCGATTAATGCATTTCTATTTTGTTAGAAAATTGATTTGGCTTCCTTGTTTTCACTTTAGTTGCACCAACATTAATATATATACAAGTTATAAATATACATATCTACACATGTGAATGTGTACTTGTTGCTAGTTTGTATTGCTGTTCGGGGCATTGTGCGGTTAATTATACAACCACTGCAAAAATGTCTTTGCTTGTTGTGTGGTTGTTTGTGGACCTGACACCGATTTGCATATTCATGGTAATTAAAATTCCTCTTGAACACACGCACACTTGTTGCATACATACATATGACTATTTACAACGTACTTTCTAACTAATAGTTCGTTTATTAGATTGATATCCATTTTCAAGGGTGGAGTTTGAGCTTTTTTTTAAAGGTTTAGCGTT
Source organism: Eurosta solidaginis (assembly GCA_029619165.1). NCBI lineage: Eukaryota > Metazoa > Arthropoda > Insecta > Diptera > Tephritidae > Eurosta > Eurosta solidaginis. The sequence continues at coordinate 15,523 of JARSSU010008301.1, forward strand.
CGCTTTAGCACGAATGGAGGGCGAATAAATATAAATAATCGGAGGAAGGCTGAGGGGAGGGGGGGGGGAGGTTCTGATATTATTTGCATTGATTCAAGGGAGTGGGGGTCTGAGCTTAAACCGTAAGTAAGTATGGTGTACCTAGATTACATAGCCAAGGTTTATGCAGAATAAAATTCCAAACCTCTTGCCAAACCTCAATGAGTTAATTTTTAGCGTCTTTTTTCTCTCTAAGAAAGCCAATTGAGATTATTATTTGTAGGTCTTTGTTGAAACCAGTAAGTTTCACTTTAAAACCTACCTTCTTTATCGCTCTCTCTCTTTCTATTACTAGCCCCTGTTTTTCTCCTTTATTCCCCCTTTTATCCCTATTGCCTTAATTACCACTCCCATCCTTTTTTCAATTTCCTTGCCCTTTCCTATCCCCTTTATTTTCATCTTGCTATAGACCTTTTTCAACTTTTTCTCCGCCTCTCTATCGCTTTCCAACTTCATGACCCTATCCCTTCTCCATCCTACTCTCACTCCCATCCCTTTCACCTCACTCACTTCCTTTCGATTTCTCTCTTCGTTTCATTCTCCCCAAGCCACTCTCTTTTCGTTTCCCGTCACCTCTGTCTTGTTGTTCTCCGAATCCTCTTCTTCTTTTCCTCTTACCCTTCTTTTCTTCTCCTGCCTCACTTTCTTTCTCTCCCTTTTCCTCTTTTCTTTTGTCATCTATCTCTACCCAATTTCCCACTATCCCTTTCCGTTCTCCTCCCTGTTCCTAATTATCTTCTATTTCCTCATATCAACCTTCTTAATTTTTTTTCCATTTGCTTTTTTCGCTTCTTCTCCCCACTCATCCCCCTCATGTATATGACCACTATACACTTGAGCAGAATAAGCGCACCTTAGAACAGCCTCATGGGCGGGTTAAGAAGTCGAGAGTATTCCCGCCCATCGTAAGAGGATACTAAAATCTACAAATTCAAAATTCGGGGAGCCAAAAAAATTATTCGCGAGGCAGTCGGGTTAGTACCAGAAGGTGCTGGTACCTAAGCATATCTGATTGATACAGGATGAAGGACTGCCCACATCCGCTATACTCCTCCTAACTTTCGAAGAGGGTTTTTGCGGTAAAAAGAATAGCAGCATCAACAACAAAGGATAACATTTTTTCATCTTGGTTTTGATATTAGATTGCATGCAAAAGGCAGGTCTGAACAGCATTTAAACAAACTTTTCTTCAAAGGTATTTGAGCAGGGTTTCAACAGTGGAAGGGAGGCTTAAACTGGAAAAACGGAACTGATGCTGGGTTTTGCTAAAAGAAATATCAGGCTATCTCGTTGACTTCCTGCCTGCTGCAGCGTCTTCCAAGCCGAGTTCTAAAGTAAGAGCAACTGCATATCTGTAGAATAGTACTACTCTGCCTGGCAACATACCGGGGTCTGTGGACAACCAGTTTGCCTAAAAGCATTGAAATCTAACTTGATCAAATCAAAAATTGTACAGAAATATCTAGCCCACTCAAAACATCTCAACATATCTTATTACTAGGTTTCTGGGCACAGCAATTTCAAAGGGAACAAAATTGAGGTTAAGGGCACATCCCTTTCATCTTTTACTTAAGTTTATACGGGATAAAATATTTTTTTAAAGGGATTAATATGGGATCTCTGTTTGCACGAACATATCTCACTCGGAGCGAACAGAGAATATTCACAATGAACAAACCTGTCGCCGAGTGAAAGTATGTCACATGCTCTAGACCCAATCTAGATCTTAGTTTAAATCTTTCTTGTTCGCAGCAGAGGTGACTGAAACTTTCAGTAATATGCAAAACTGCCTTAACCTTTAGGTTAACAAGTAAGGAAGGTTAAGTTCGGGTGTAACCGAACATTACATACTCAGTTGAGAGCTATGGTGACAACATAAGGGAAAATAACCATGTAGGAAAATGAACCGAGGGAAACCCTGGAATGTGTTTGTATGACATTTGTATCAAATGAAAGGCATTAAAGAGTATTTTATGAGGGAGTGGGCCATAGTTCTATAGGTGGACGCCATTTAGGGATATAGCCATAAAGGTGGATCAGGTTGACTCTAGAATGCGTTTGTACGATATGGGTATCAAATGAAAGGTGTTAATGAGTATTTTAAAAGGGAGTAATCCTTAGTTCCATAGGTGGACGCCGTTTCGAGATATCGCCACAAAGGTGGACCAGGGGTGACCCTAGAATTTGTTTGTACAATATGGGCATCAAACGAATGGTGTTAATGAGTATTTTAAAAGGGAGTGGGCCTTAGTTCTATAGGTGGACGCCGTTTCGAAATATCGCCATAAAGGTGGACCAGGGTGACTCTAGAATGTGTTTGTACGATATGGGTATCAAAAGAAAGGTGTTAATGAGTATTTAAAAGGGAGTAATCCTTAGTTCCATAGGTGTACGCCGTTTCGAGATATCGCCATAAAGGTGGACCAGGGGTGACCCTAGAATTTGTTTGTACAATATGGGTATCAAAAGAAAGGTGTTAATGAGAGTTTTAAAAGGGAGTGGTGGTAGTTGTATATGTGAAGGCGTTTTCCAGATCGCGACCAAAATGTGGACCAGGGTGACACAGAACATCATCTGTTGGATACCGCTAATTTATTTATATATGTAATACCTGCCAAGATTTTAAGGGTTTTTTATTTCGCCCTGCGGGACTTTTTCATTTTCTTCTACTTAATATGGTAGGTGTCACAACCATTTTATAAAGTTTTTTCTAAAGTTATATTTCTTGTCAATAAACCAATCCAATTACCTCACCATGTTTCATCCCTTTTTTCGTATTTGGTATAGAATTATGACATTTTATTCATTTTTCGTAATTTTCGATATCGAAAAAGTGGGCGTGGTCATTGTCGGATTTCGTTCATTTTTCATACAAAATAAAGTGAGTTCAAGTAAGTACGTGAACTAAGTTCATTAAAGATATGTCGATTTTTGCTTAAGTTATCGTGTTAACGGCCATGCGGAAGGACCGACGAACGACTGTGTATAAAAACTGGGCGTGGCATAAACGGATTTCGCCCGTTTTCACAGAAAACAGTTAACATCATAAAATCTATGCCCCTACCAAATTTCAAAAGGATTGGTTAATTTTTGTTCGACTTATGGCGTTAAAAGTATCCTAGACAAATTAAATGAAAAAGGGCGGAGCCACGCCCATTTTGCAATTTTCTTTTATTTTTGTATTTTGTTGCACCATGTCATTACTGGAGTTGAATGTTGACATAATTTACTTATATACTGTAAAGATATTAAATTTTTTGTTAATATTTTACTTTAAAAATTTTTTTTTAAATTATCTTCTTTTAAAAGTGGGCGGTGCCACACCCATTGTCCAAAATTTTACTAATTTTCTATTTTGCGTCATAAATTCAACTCATCTACCAAGTTTCGTCCCTTTATCTGTCTTTGGTAATGAATTATCGCACTTTTTCGGTTTTACGAAATTTTCGATATCGAAAAAGTGGGCGTGGTTATAGTCCGATATTGTTCATTTTAAATAGTGATCTGAGATGAGTGCTCAGGAACCTACATACCAAATTTCATTAAGTTACCTCAAAATTTACTCAAGTTATCGTGTTAACGGCCATGCGGAAGGATAGACGGACGACTGTGTATAAAAACTGGGCGTGGCATTAACCGATTTCGCCCGTTTTCACAGGAAACAGTTAGCATCATAAAATCTATGCCCCTACCAAATTTCAAAAGGATTGGTTAATTTTTGTTCGACTTATGGCGTTAAAAGTATCTTAGACAAATTAAATGAAAAAGGGCGGAGCCACGCCCATTTTGAAATTTTCTTTTATTTTTGTATTTTGTTGCACCATGTCATTACTGGAGTTGAATGTTGACATAATTTACTTATATACTGTAAAGATATTAAATTTTTTGTTAAAATTTTACTTTAAAAAAATTTTTTTTTAAAAGTGGGCGTGGTCCTTCTCCGATTTTGCTAATTTTTATTAGGCGTACATATAGTAATAGGAGTAATGTCCCTGCCAAATTTCATCATGATATCTTCAACGAATGACAAATTACAGCTTGCAAAATTTATAAATTACCTTCTTTTAAAAGTGGGCGGTGCCACGCCCATTGTCCAAAATTTTACTAATTTTCTATTCTGCGTCATAAATTCAACTCATCTACCAAGTTTCGTCGCTTTATCTGTCTTTGGTAATGAATTATCGCACTTTTTCGGTTTTACGAAATTTTCGATATCGAAAAAGTGGGCGTGGTTATAGTCCGATATCGTTCATTTTAAATAGCGATCTGAGATGAGTGCTCAGGAACCTACGTACCAAATTTCATCAAGTTACCTCGAAAGTTACTCAAGTTATCGTGTTAACGGGCGGACGGACGGACGGCCGGCGGACGGACGGACGGACGGACATGGCTCAATCAAATTTTTTTCGATCCTGATTATTTTGATATATGGAAGTCTATATCTATCTCGATTCCTTTATATATGTACAACCAACCGTTATCCAATCAAACTTAATATACTCTGTGAGCTCTGCTCAACTGAGTATAAAAAGATTAATCTTGTTTTGTTGACCGACAGTATGGCCAATTCATGTATATTGGAACTATTTACCGGCATCCTTTGTCAAATTTGCCTTATTTAGTGTAATCTTTTGTGCTGTAACCTCTCATTGCCCAATGCGAAATCTCGTTTGTCTCAAAATCCAATTTGATAAAACAGGTTGTGTCATCTTCAATGAAATTTCTCGTTATAGAACTGAAAGATGAAACCGAAGATAGCACAACGACGAAACCGATACAGAAAGATCAAGCAATATGTGACTGATTCTTAATCTTATGCGGGTTTCAATCGATGAAAACTTTTTCATCAAACTGATTCTTTACGGGTCTTCAGGGCTCAGTGTATATTTTCTAAAAGAAGTTTAAACTACCAAGATTAATTAATAAATGTTAGGCGCGATAAATTCCAAAGAGATTTTAGCCGAGCTGCTCTGCCGATTTGCATCGCGACGGAAGCTACTTGTTTTATGCCCACTCCGAATGGCATCTGCACGAAAGATGAGTTTTCACTGAGGGCTTTTCATGGCAGAAATACACTCGGAGAGCTTGCCAAACACTGCCGAGGGGCGATCATGCTTGGACAAATTTTCTTCTAATTGAAAAAACTTGTTTCCAAAATTTTGATGTTGCTTTGCCCGGGGCGTGAACCCAGGATCTTCGATGTGTGGTAGGCGGAGCGCGCTACCATCACACCACGGCGGCCGCCTCCCAAAACAATGTTTTATATTTTGCGAATATAGAAATTATATAACAATTTTCTAGAGAGCCAACGAAGCTTCTGAGATACGGAGTAGTGCTTTAACATTTCTTGTACGAAAATTTCCTGAGGAATTTTGGTCTTAAGTTTAGTGAAAGTTCAAGACTCCCACTCTTGACTCTACTCTCACCTAATAGACGTATTGGCTTCGGTCTGGCTGTTTGTATTAAGAGGACCCCTATCCAATATTTCTTCGACTACCCACCCCTGCACACTTGGTGCCACTGTCACTGAAGCTAATGGTGCACTGAATGCACTGCTGATGGTGATGCAATTTGATATTCCGTCGTGTGGATAGAAAATCAAAACAAGCTATAACACATGAACTCACAGTGCCACGCCAAACCATGCCACATCAAACCAAAGGCGGGCTATGCTAGGCCACACCGATTGGGACCGATCGCAAACCGCAATAAACAGTTGCAACAGGCACAGGAAGGAAAATTTGTTTGCTATTGAGGTGAGGTGACAGTTTGCCAATACGAACGAGCACTAACATACATACTTACAGCATATTTTATGAATACCGCAAATATGGAAGAGAAAATGGAAGGCGTAAAGGAGTATTTGAGGTTTTAGTTAATGAGCAAAAAGACGAGGCTAGCGTTATGAAGCGTCTGGTAAGCTGCTGATGGAAAGCAGCAGCATGTCGAAAATGATCATAGGGAAAGCGCTGAAGTGTAAATATATATTTGAAGTATGTTCGTGTGTGTGTGTGCATACATGCTGTGCTATATGTTGCATGCAACATTTGCGACATGTACAAGAGAGTATGAAAACTGAAACATGTCAGCCATAACCACCCATCGATCGCGTTAGCTGCTGTTGCTGCCGCGCAGAGATTGACAACCCAAGTAGAGGAAGCCACGAACGCTGGAGGTATTTGCTGTGCGGTGTGTGTGGTGTCGTTAGCATAAGAACAATCGAGCCAAAGCGTTAGGGATAAAGAAGCTCGTCACAAATCAAATCATAGAACATGAGCGTGGCGACAACAAGCAAGCGAAAAAGCTAATGCTAATATTATAACAACGATGAATAATACCACGAAAAATAAATACTGCCGATGAGGCGCTTGCGCAGCTATTATCATAACTTCAAAATCTAGAAAGAAACACATGAGTTTTTGATGCCAAACATCCATGCTCGCAAAAAAAAATAATAAAATTAATGCATGTTAAAAGCAACAACAACCAATACCTAGAAACTCAAATAAACCACACAAGTCTGACCAAGCGAGGCGCCTTTTCTTCGTGGTAACAATCACATTGACAATGTTTCGCGTGTGACTAAATGAGACCAAAGCAGGCCGACGAAGCAACCGACTGACCAAACACAGCCAACTGAATCACTGCCTAATCATTTGAGATCAGCCGGAAGAAGACGGTGGAATCACTGACCTACCAGTCAATAAACCCAACAATGCGCCAGCCTTTGGACCCAAGTGAACTTTGTAAGTTGCGATATGCAAATGCATTGTTGGTGTTTCTAAAGTTTTCTGTTGTTGTTGTGGCTAACCATAGTCGCATGTATATTGTAATTCTATACGTTATATTCTACGACATTGTTCCTTACAAACATTTTTTATGTTGATCTGCACATGAAGCCTTTTGCCTAGCAGCTGGTTAAATCATTACTTTGTACTATGCACCGTTAAGGTCGTAACCGCAAAAGATGAGGCAAGTATTGTTGACAGGTTGTTTGTTGTTAAGTCTATAATATGAGCATCAAAAAATATGGATGAATGGGTTTTTAGTTCCGCATAATAGGAAAAGGTGTAAATAATGGTAGAAGAATGCGACTGAAGAGACTGATGAGCTCGTGGTTGTAAGGGAAGAGAGGCGGGTAGGAAAGGTTTTTATTGGAATTATATAAGAAGTGGAAAAAGTTGAAGGGAAGCAAGAATTTATTAAATAAGGGTATTATCTTTTAGGACTGGGTTAGGTTACGTTAGGTTAGGTTAAGAGGTAGCCATCCTTTTTTTTTCTCGGACGTTGTGGCAACGTACTGCCCTCAAGTGGCCCGATGAAACCAGGCTAATCCTGTTATTTTTGTTTTTGTTTTGTTTTTGTTCTTTAATTCATAAATAGTTTTTTTCTTTTTTTTTGTTTGTATCCTAATTCTTATTTATATTTTATTTATAATTTATAATTTTTTATTGTTACAGAGTCTTTGAGAGGCAGTGGCTGCTTAAGCGTCGAGATCTAAAACCGGTCAGCTGAGAAATATAGATTCACAAAATACAATAGATTAAAAGTATAAATATAATTTTTTAATTATTAAGAGAAGATAGAGCCGCTATTTATGGCAAAGAACGAGTCCAAAACATCAATTATTCTCTAGTGAGAGTTATAATCTTCACACAAACATAGAAAAGGTTCGTGTAGTTGGAAATTGCTTCTGCATTGTTTAAGAATTATAGGTTTATAATGCCTTGAAACTCGGCATGGAACATTCAAGTTTACTTCGTTCAAAAGAAATGGGCTTGAAGTCGATCCATTTAAAGGTCTAGCCATAAATAGTACACCTAGCATTTCTCTACGATATGCAAGGATAGGAAGATTTATTAGTTTTAAACGATTAGTGTAAGAAGGAAGATTATACGGAGAGTCCCATTGAAGATATCTCAAGGCGAAAAGTAAAAACTGTTTTTGAATTGATTCTAGTCTATCCATATGAACTTGATAACGCGGATTTCAAATTATCGATCCATACTCTAATATCGGCCTCACCAATGATATAAAAAGGGTTTTTGTAACGTAAGGATCACCAAACTCTTTTGCCCATCCTTTCACAAATGCTAAAACTCCTCTCGCTTTAGATAGGAGGAGATCCAGCGAGTTAGGCCAGGTTGAAAGCCAAGCAATTCGAGTTTATAAGCAAGTAATGAGTGGCGTACTTTGTCGAATGCTTTGCTGAAATCAGTGTATATAACGTCGGTATGATGATTGTTTCTAAACCCAGTAAAGACGTGAGTTGTAAATTCAAGCAAATTGATTGTGGTTGATTTGGCTCTACAAAAGCCATGCCGAGAACTATCTATCAATGTAGAAATCGAAATTGTAAGGTGATTAGTAACGATTGCTGCGAAAAGCTTACCAAGGAAAGCTCACTTGGACAACATGATGATCAGTTGTGATACCACATAAGACAACAGTAACGTAATCTGTAGCTACTAAAAGAACCAAAGTGTAGCATTGCTATAGTTTTGAATAAGAGAGATCCCCAAGGCAATCTCTCCTTAGATCAATGTAAGGTGACACCAAAATTATTGCTTCTAGTTCTGGCAAAAGCTGGACATCAGTCATGCAGTCACTCGATGATTCCAATTAATTATCTTCCGTACAGCTCTAGCAGGAAAGGTTATCCAGTATAATACAGCATATAGTACCTGTGGACAAAAGCCCATCAAATCTCTAATCATCATTGATATATGAAACATTGGTACATCCAACAATCTACGCTAGCCTGCAAGAGGTATGATCCGCCCAGCGTTTGCTAAACTGACTAGAGGCTCATCTATACAGGAGCAGGCTATGCAGGAGCAAGTCACAGGTGCCGAGCGAAAATTTGATGTAAGAGATCCACATGCCGAACTTCGTAGAGCGGAAATTTGCTTGATAACGCTTTCATAAAGCTAGTGTAATATCTTCGGGAAGAGTTCACAGGCTGGTACTGATGTCTCCTCTGCCGCAATACAAAGCGTTCGGCACACTGGGATACAAGGCAAGTTCAAGTCCAACACAAACCCATAAAATAGTTAGGCCTATCAGATGTCAATAGCTGTACTCTTCCAGCTAAGCAGTCTTAACAGCGGAGACATAATATTCTTGTCGAAAGAGTCAGTTCCATTTTAGCATGGCTGACATCCAACCAGAAGCTCTTTACTAACACAAGCCAGAATAGAGGAGATATAACACCCCCTGTGACATGCCTCGCTTATATCTGTAATCCGTTTCGAGCTCACTCGACTTCTACGCGAAGCCGATGGCCCCAAACAGAGAGATGTCGCCCTTAAACTGTCAATAGCATCTTCGTGGAATCTTCCGATTAATCAGTCACTCCAACTTTTGTAATAAAAAGGTCAAGAGGCTGATTGCCTGCCTGATATCATTAGGTGACGTGAGAGCTCCTACTGGCCATTGAAGCGGTTTCAAGACTTTCATAAGTTTGCCCAGGGCATTGGTGTAAATGTTGGCTAAACAACGCAGGAAATCGCCCTATAAACTTGGTAGTTGCAGAGGAATAATGCAAACGGCATGAAGACTTCTAGGGCTTGAAGAATTAAAAGCCCACATAAGTTGGACTTCTCGCAGAGCCAATAATGACCAACGTGCAGGCAGAGGTTCGTGTGCTACTGGATCACATTCATCAGGTGCCGCAAAGGGAGAAGATATATACAACCTCTTATAACCATTTAGCAGACTGAGCTCAGGGAAACAATGTCGTTGAACGTATTAAGTTGAATTAACAAAAAATCACGGCCTTAAAACTTGTCAAGCTAAATTTGTACAAACGTATGCAACTCTTAGGCAATGCAATTCTTTTGGATAACTCCCACCACAATGGAGGAAATGTCAGTTGATTTTGAATTTCGGTAGGCAACCACATTCGCCATCGCGACTGACACAATCTCCCAATTTTCCAGCGACGATTTGTTACAGTTCTTGACATAATCTAAAAACCGTATCGCTCCTGCATTGAAGATCGTGACAAAAGCAGCAACAGCAGCAGCGCACAATTAAACGGCAGCGGCATTGTTCGCTTAGTTGAAACGCCACCAAACCCACCGCTGCTTACGACAAACTGAGTGTACCTGTTGCAGGCATTTTAGTTGGAATTTTGGACAGATGTAGAGCAATGGGTAGGACTGTGCAACATATGAAGCTAATTTTTGTTGTAAAACTATTTGTATTGTTGTTGGGTTTAGTTGCCTCTTACAAATGCGAATTGCAGTTTACGTTATTTCAAATAAGTTTAACTGAATGTGTCCAACATGCCTGATCTTCGCGTTTCTCCTCCAACCTCCATTTCCTTGATCTCATCCACATCCTTCGCTTCCGTCTAATGCTTACAGGCATGGGGTATGCATGTATGTATGTATGAATCATATGTTCACTAGATCAATCGCTCGCTTGCATCGTTTGCATATCGAAATCTCTGAATCACTGCTAAATCATTGAGCTAAAGCGCCAATCAGTTTTGTAGATTTTTTTGTTAGCGACTTCCAAGAAATAAACCCGTTTAGACGTTAAGAGTGAGCAGAGTTCTCTGCATAGAGGGCCTTATCTTGATCTTACGAAATTTCAGCGTAACAAAGATTAATGTTGATGCTTTTTCAATTACAACAGTGTAACAATTACAACAAATATCGAAATATTTATCATAGATTTTCACATACATACCAACATAAATATGTATGTATGTAGGCAGAAAGGTGCGATTGTTAGCAATTGGCAGCCGTTGAAAAATTTGGAGTAAATCTGAGCGCCAACATCCTCGACGTCATCATCGTCAGCGGCTGCCTGGGTGCATATTTGTGTGTTAACATGTATATTTAGTTTCCTCGCTTATGCTGGAGCTTATTTTTTTCCATTCAATTCATTGGCATATTGAATTTCCTAATGTTGTTGAACATTCAAATTCGATCTCGGCCGAATTGCAAGCTCGAATGACAAGCACAGCATATCTACATACACACATGTATATTATTATCAAATGACTTCACAAACTATTTATCTATATAGTCAAGAGAGTATGCGATATATGCATGTTGGTAGTGTAACTCTATCAAGAGTTGCCAGATCCATAAGAATAGCGTAGAGAGAGAGAGGATCTTTTCGTAGGATTTTCTAAATCTAGAATTTTTCTTCGACTGAAAAAAAGTTTTTCTGAAGATTTTAATGTTGGTTTTCCCGGTCCTTCAATTCAGTACCTTCGTTCTGCACAAAGCTTGTACAAATCATTCTTAAACCTTCACCAGAAACGATGTTGGGTGCTATTCCGTGGCCGCCAAGAGCTGCATTGTACCAGCCACTCTCCTTACAAACATCCCCGATAGGAACTCTTTCGTATCGAAATACTGTATTGGCATGGATGTGTGGAATTCTCGATCCAACTCCACACAGATTTTTGCGATATTTCCTGAAATCTGAACAGTAGAACCGATGAGTCAGGGCAACATCTTTCTGATCTCACTCGGAGAGGTAGTCCTGCTAATTGTATCAAAGGCCCATGCCGATGACGATACCTAACTTATAAGCATGTTATGCCAGAAGGCAGTGCCCAGTTAGTATTTCCATCGTGAGCCTTGAGAGAGAAGACCTCTTCAGAGATAAGAGCCATTTTGTTGGTCTAATATCGTATCGGCTTTGCACATGATCTTAGAAATTTTGCAGCCCCGCTTCAGGGTAACGATTACGGGAAGGCTTCTCTGCCGCTCTGGTGCCCGTACCAAGATATCGATTAATCGATTAATTGAATTATACAAATTGTGTTACTCTCTATATGCCCGCTTCATTCCCAACCACTCCACCAAAGTTTTTTATTGATTGAAAAGCGTATTCCAATCCTGGCATCTTCAGAACTTCCCAAAAAATATTGTGCAATACTCCTTTACCTAGAAATTTTTACAATGCAAGCAATTTACAATTGGATATTACCAACATGCCGATCTGGCAACTCTGACACCACTTCTACTTAACCACCTCAAATAGTCAATTTGTTTCTGCTCTACATGCAGTTGTTGTTATTGTTATCGTGTGTACCTGCACATTATCATTTCATGCAATCGATTTGCTGTGATTTTGTATCGATCGTTTACAAATTTGATCGCATCTTGTTTTGCAGTGCTGTAATGTTTTATCCCCTCCCAGCCACTTCTTACTAGTATGACAATCACTGAGCTAAAATGTTGTTGTTGGCTATTGGTTCTGCTGAACTAAGCGTTTCAACTGTTGTGCGCTTGACTTGATTGTCATTTGCAATTTGTTATGTGTTGAGGCTATTTAATGGCTTAAATATCTCAAAGAGGTCTATAAATATACAAACACACGCACACACACACATGCAGTACACGGTGCATGCAACTTACACATTAGACAACATTAATGTGGCAGTAAGCGCGTAATTTCTTTGCAATCTTTGGCTCCACTTACTAACTGGGAGTTCATTACGACCGATATTGCTATTAGTTTGAAGTTTGTTGTCGTCAATCGATATATTTTTTCTTCACTTACTTTTCTTTTAGTCCTTCTAATTTTCCTCTGCTTCCTTGATTCTAGTAAGGTTTATTTGGTTTAATTGCTGGCTTTGGCTCTCAATGGCTTTTGTTTGTTTATCTTTTCATTTGTAATTTTCTAGCGATGCAACACGCTGATTTGATTGCAAATATCGAACACGAGATCGGATATCTCTGTGTCAATGTTTAAATGTATCTTTTGAATATTTGTACCAATTTTTGTGGAATATGTTGTAAGAACAAATTGTTATGTTTATTAGTTGTGTGCAAATAGAATAAAAATAATATACAAATTTATTAGCAAAACGAAATAACTAAGAACGGGCAGAGCTGAAGAGCTCATACCCTTCATGAATAGATTAGAACAATAATCTGAACATTCGGTTCCCCGGGATAGGTATGTATTTCATATACTGTAACGAATTTTGAGGAAATTGTGCGCCTTCTGCTAACGTTCGAATCCCTGAACTGTCGAATAAATACCTCCAATAATCAGTATTGCAAAATGGTTCTTATTTAGACTATTTTGGGAGTGTTTAAATCAACTTGGGATGCTTTTACACTGTCTGCTGCTTCGTTCGCATATTTCTCCCAAGGTCTGGACTTTTCACGAAGATGGAACAGTTTGTATGGCATATTGGTTATTTAGCTATACGCGTGTGTATGTGTGAGTAACAAGTTCTGCTCTTAGCAGATGACTACATGTGTGTATGTGAGATATCTCTTCACTTCGAGCTGCTGGTTATGTTTGTGGACTATTCTCGTTGCCTTGTACATAAGTGTGGCTGCTTGCCGTTTTTGTTATTGTGATTATTTACTAACAGCATAGTGATGTCAACATTCGCCTACAATACGATCGATGCAAACGATTTTTAGACAATAAAATATTAAAAAAAAGTATGACAAAAATCCTCTTACCGGAAAAATAAGTTGTATGGGAGCTATACTTATATTATAGTGTGGTACTCAAAATCGGCAGTAGACTCCCACATATTTCCAGCAATGTCTATTTTCCTTTACCCCAGCTGCTACCACCAAGTGAAAAACATTTTTGTTGAAGCTCTAAACTTTGATCACCGGGCTTGTATAAAAATTAAAATCTTTTAGAGGAATGAAAACTCGATATATATGAAGAGCCTTCGGCATCCCGTTTGCCTAACTTTTTCTGCTGCTTCTTGACTACTCATTTACTCCAATATATGGTTTTAAGGAGAGTTTTCTTCTTTCAAGCTCTTGATGAAAGGCTATTAGGGCCATGATTGACATTCTCCAAATCTTTCAAAGGTGGAGTCCTAATCGCCTGGGCTTATTATGCAGGTCAGCATCTTTTAAGCCACCCTTATTCAAGTGCCTTCGCTACAGGATAAAGGAGAGTAACCAGTTGATTTTCTTTGAAATTTGTCCTAATTGGCGATAGTAATGCCATCGTTTTATCATCGCCCACAAATCGCTTTGCTTGGTAAGTAAGTGCACACAGCTTCACCTTGATGGGGTATCTTAAACCTTTCCAATCTATCATAGCAACCTGTTATTTTAACCCACCAAACCACCAACTACGAATTCGTATATCAATCACATCCATGACGATGCTCCCGAAGGGCCTTTTCCAAATAAGCAGAAATTGGGCAAGCTCGGTGGGCTATTTGCTATCCGTGATATCGACTTGTTTGTCTTTTCATTTGGTCAGACTTTCGTTGACGAAGCTTCTTCTGGTTGAGTATCCACCTACTCCGGGGCGGTGACCTGAAAAAATAATAATAAAAATGGAAATGAAAATAAAAAGAGAATTGAGATGGAGGTAGAAGCCCTGAAATGCCCTAAACACTCTGACCGTCTGTTATCATCCTCCGTCTAAAGACATCAAAAGCATACCTATTCAACAATTCAATCTACTGGCTAGTCGAAAGAGCCCCACTATCGTCGTAACCAGTCATCATACATTGCCTCCCACACACATCCACTCGTTTCTCTCATAATCATCTTATGAAAAAAATGAATGGAGATTACCATGACCTGTTAGCAGAAAACCTACACTCAGATAAAATTTGATGTCTGGGCTTCATACTACAAACAAAACGTCCCGGATGTTCTCGAACTCGACCCTTAAAACAATCAGCAATCAGACCCTCTAATCTCCTTTTTATTAATTAAAGGTCCTCTTTCCGCATCAATGCCGTTTATCCAATCATTCCACAACCACGGCATCTCAACCTCCTTGTCAACAAGATGATAATAGCTCTATGCATCACCAGCAGGACAAGAGGTGGTTCGCCTTCTTGGGAAGCTATATATCTCCCTCCTACTACTAAGCTGATCAGAGAAAGCAAGTGGCTTGTTGGGAACCACTAGAAAGTTATCTGGTTGGACGTATTTGCCGCCACGCTGTACTCACTGAGGGCGCAGTAAGTAAAATTCGGTGACCACCATTAACAAAATTTCGAAACATTTTTAGTATCAACTCATTTTATACCAGCTTTCGTACGTATGGATTGAAAACAAGAAAAGTCATGGATACTCACCGGAAGACAGCTAAAAATAGTTTTGTTATCCATTTTACAATGAAGCTGAATAAAATTTTACACATTTCCTGATCACTAAATTGCGAAATATTCACTTACAGCAACAGCAAAAACAAACCAAATGCACAATGTACGTCATCGGGCGTCAAAAGTCTGTCAGATGACAAAGAAAGCACGTGGTACATAACAAAGCTACAACAATGGAACACCAGAATTTACAACACCATATCCAACAACTACGACTGCGCGTGCGACTCATCTTCAACATCATTTGTAATTCCTATTAGCGAAAACAAAAAAACTGGATGGATGGAGACACTGTTGACCAGTAAGTAGTCCAGAAGAGAGACACACAAGGTATGTAAGTACAATAATATCAAATCAAAGATTAAGGAGAAAGCAATTATGCGTAAGTGCAGGGTGAAAGAGGAAACAATTTGTAGCCGAGCTGCTGAATCATATAGACGACAGATTACTTTGCATTGGTGAGTGTTACTTTACAAGCAAATTGATTCCATCATTTCTGCATCTACTTGACACATATTGCTGAAACAGCTGTAGTAGCGTTGGACTGGTGGAGTTGTAGCCTCATCCAACCGCACTTGGTCAGTGGCGTAGTGACCGTGCGGTGGAGCAAACACCGCACGTGAACTCACCACGAGGCTGTAATTTTGCGAAAGCTCAACGTCCGACCATCAAAATCATTCGAATCAATTAAAGATAGACATTTGGTCATTGGACTTGCGTGACGTCGCACCATCGCATAGAAGTTAGTTTTAATTTGAATTGATTTGATTTGCTCAGCTGTGAAGAGTTGGCGAAATGGAGAGTTTTAATATGGGCTTGCAACAATGCGTAGCACGTTTTTGTATGGCATTATTTTCGACTTAGTGTTTCTGCTAATGTTCTGTAAAGTTTGTTTTGTTTTGTTTGAGATGAATGAACGTTTAAACTTTGGAATAGAAGGATAGGAGACATTCAATTGTTAGCTTGTAAATGTGACAAGTCTTGTAGATGCTCTGAGTCTCACCGGCGTTTGCAACGTAAATTTTATGAAAATGTATGCAATTTTTGTAGCTAACAAATGACAAATTCGAAATCGATTCACATGTCGCGCATGCGATTTAGTTGCCCAGTTACTCGATATCGCTTGATATTATTCTTTTTGTCTTCCAAGTGTTCGGGTGTTTTTTTGCATTCATTATGTGGAAGAAAAATTATTTTGCATTTAGTGGGCTTGATTCCCTCGCTAATTAGGTATCTATACAAATATGATAAAATTTTTATGAGCCTTAAATATATTTTAAATTTCTCTCACTTCATTTTCTTCCTTTACTCCGCTTCATGCTTATACCTTTTTCAGACGCCCTTTCTACTCTCCCTTGCACCCGATCTCTCTCACTCTCCCTGTTCTTATACTTCGCCCTTCTTCATTCTCCTTTTAATCGGATGAGACCACATTGAGGTTGGTTCTAGGGTTTGGGGAGTGCTACTGATGAGTAGCACGATGGCCTCTGCATGACTCATCCTTTTTCTTCTTGTAGGAATGCTTCGCCCCACCCCAAAGGTGCGATCACTCACAAATTTCAGTTGCAATAGGAATGGACCAAAGAGACATAAGAATTACAGAATCCAGATCAAAGCTGTTTCCCGAATGACGAGCGTCTCCCTGTGTAGTTTGGTTTGCTCTATTCTGAGTTTCGGATATTGGACTTTTTAGAATGGGATTGTACGGGCATAAGCGGTTGCCGATTCTATGTGGGACTTCCTAAACTCTTCTTGTTCAACCAGCTGAATTCTTGAGTGCCGGTTCGCTTCGTAGAGCTAGGGAAGATGTCTCCTTGTATTCATATGAGCTGGACCGTATCAATCTGTTGCCTTCTGAATGCACAGGTTTCTGGGAATTGAACAGAAACTGGTTCGTTTCTCGCCTACAACGCTGATACTTCAACGAAACCATCGCTGTACTTAGCGACAGTTAAGCCGCACTTAACGTAGTCTTGGCGTTCGAAGTAAAATCAGCATTCGTTAGGGAATCCGGCTTGGTTGAGGTGCTGTGAAAGAAAAGAGGGCACAATAGACCAACGTTAGCAGTGCACTCTTCAACCCTTATATATCTATCAATCTTTTCTACTTAATGGGAATTTCCCCCCTCATTTTGTAGATGATATAGCTGTTCCCAAGGCGGTGTTTTGATAGGCATACAGCCTCTCCAATTACTTTTTAAGTAGCCATCAGATTTTCTCATTCCCCCAAGTGCTACCAGGAGTGACTTAGAAGTTTTATTGCGGTCCTGAACTTTAGTTGCAATCCTCATCGTAAATAAGGTATTAAGTGCCGCGTAGAATCTTGGTATTTGCTTATTTAACGAGGCCACTCTTACTCATGAGCAGTCATATATGGGGAAATCCGGCAAACTTTGGTTTTTTTGGAGAAAACAATTTTTTTTGAAACATGGTATCACGCAAATATCTTTTTGTTAGGAACATTGAGGATAAATTGGAGCTATAGCGCATCGCCGTTACTCGTCTTACATAATGCCTCAAAAAAGTATAGTCAAAGATCGAGCAAAATATATATAAATTGAGGTCGCAATGTTAAATATACATTTATTTCAACACTTCGGCACCGATTATATCGAAATTTTAACAAAATATGGAGTTATACGCAGCTGTTAGATATGTAAATTTTTTTGATACATAAGATCCGGTTTTGGAGATATTGATAAAAATATAACCCGGAAACCTAAATTTTTTTACTTATTTAAACACTTCTTAAACGATTGTGTTGACATTTTATCAGGATGTACATACCTATATGGGGTATATTAGGTAAAATTTTGTTGATACCCGAAACCCCCGTTTTAGAGATATCGGCAAAAATATGAAACCGGGCAACCGTCAAATATTTCATACCCGTTTGTTAATTTTTTCTCTACACCACAGTAGTATACCAACAATTGCCTCATCTTGGAATATTCACGCAAGGAAAGTTATTGATGTTTGTATATGGGGCAAATATACGAAATTTTCACCAAAAATTGGCAATCATCAAAAGTGTAGAAAAAAGTTGTATTTTTTTTTAATTTTTGTACCAATTTTGTGTTTATTTTCATATACTTTTAAATAAAAACTGGTTTAAAAAAATACAAAAAAAATTGTCTGCACTTTCTGACGATTTTCAATTTTTGTCGGAAATTTCGTATATTTGCCCCATGTACAAACATCAATAACTTTCCTTGCGTGAATATTCCAAGATGAGGCAATTAATGGTATACTACTGTGGTGTAGAGAAAAATTAACAAACGGGTATGAAGTGATAAAAGTAAAATTGTAGCTGTGCCCACAAAAAAATATGCTCCTGAAAAAAATTTACGCAACCAAGTGCTTCCACTTTTCTGCCTCTACCTTCAAAACTGAAAGAGGCACATCGAATTTGAAGCACCAGGTATTTTTAGTCCCTGATAGGCTATTATCGTGCATAATCCAGATTTCAATTCCAGTTGCCTCAAAAAGCTGTAAGCAAAAAACTATCAATATTGAAAATGACAAAAAAAAAGTATCGCTATCTTCATTGTTGATAGTTTTGAGAATTTGAGGGGCACATTAATTTTACTTTACTTTTAGAATATCCGGCTCAAAAACACATTCAGTTTAAATTCCATAGCGCTTCAGCGATGCCTCAAAATTTTATCGAAAAAATTCATCAAGGCTATCTTGAAAAAGTGTTGAAATCGACGTTTTTACGTTTCGAAGTTCTGCAAAAACTTACTATCAACTTTCTTGATTTTTAAAATCATCAGATCGGATAGTCAAAAGGTCAAACTTAATGTCCTTGTACTTTTTCTGGCCTTAAGTTTTTTGCCCGTGTGTAAAACCCGAGTATCCAAAAAAGTAAAGTTTTTGGGATTTGCCCATATCTAGATATTGGGGTCTTTTGGTAGGGCAAGAGAGGGTAACATAAGTACTCCGTCTAATGATTCCTAATTTTGCTGTTTTCTTCCTGAATTCGCATGTCGCGGATAATTGACGAAACGATGCCGTATGTGAAATTAGTTTCAGGCTGAAAAGGCTAGATCAACGCATATGGTGTATTTCCACTCTAGGAAAATACTAAGGCGATATCTCTGACTATTATCGCTGTCGCTTTGACAAAAAACTATGCACACATTAAACACTATTATACACGGCGGAGTAAAGCCAGGAGTAGAAAAGCGGCGACATTGCGGAAGTTTCGTTCGTCGTGATAAAAGTTTATTTAAGGCCACCTAGAGCTGATTAAGCAGTTGACTAGGTCTGCGCTGAAGATGAAAATGTTAGGCCAGATTCTCCAATTTTCTGTACGCCAAGTGAAATAGTAATGTGCCAGCTACAGTTGATGGTGCCTAGAGTTAATTTTTTCGATTCAGCTGCGCGTCTGCAATAGAAACCATGAAAAAGATCGCTTACAATTGGAGTTTCTTTTATTAACTTTACGCAGATAAATTCAAACTCCGCAGCCTGTACATTTATTTCCTGATTCAGAGCTAGATCAAAAACCTTTCATTGACCGTTAACTTCCGATGTGGTATTTATTTATTTTTTTTACTTTCTCTGAGCTATTTTTAAACTGGCTGTAAATAGTTTAATTGACATGCGCAATTTGTTTGAGTGATTTTTTCACATCTAAAACTGCATTCAAAATTCGCGCAAAATTTAAAATTCGTAGCAAAAGAGGGTACCGGATGTATTTGAGAAAGAAGAAAGGGCATGCAAATGATGGTTTATGAATTATTCAATAGCTAAAGTTAAAGTTACATTTCATAAACAGTGAAATTTTGTTTCGGAATAGGATAATGACATATTTGCGAAATCATTTAATATTCAAAATCGTATATATTCAAAGATATCGAATACGGCGTGAATGAAATATGGGAATGTCTTTCTTGTAAGGAAGCTTATATTTATAGTGCCAAAAATTGGGTTATGAAAAATTTTATATTTTTGTAATGTTGAAAGTAGAAACAAATGAAGCTTGCCTTAAATCTTCTACATTAAAATTTAATACAAAAGGTTGACCAAAATTTGTTGTTTTAAATGTTGAACTATCGGCTAATAGACTAAATGTGTTTATTGCGTTACGTTGTCTTAGAAATTTCGCAGCCTCGCTCTTCTGTCTACGCTTTCCTGCTTGATGGATCGTAGGCAACTCCTGTCTCCTTTTGATTTCTCCAATCGGATTGGGACATATATCGCCAACTCAGCGACTGTTGCACCCTCCTTTGCCAACTAATCGACCTTTTCGTTACCCTCCATCCCTTTATGACCGGAACTCAGTATAGATGTATGGTCCGGCGTGAGCGAAGTTTTTCCATTGCTTCTTTGTATTCCACAACACTTCTTGATTAAGTACTGTGTCAGATTATTACTTAATCGCCACCTGACTACCAAGTAAAAAGTTAAAGTCTTATTTTGATATGTAAACATCTTTGCCCACGATATTGGAAATCAGTTACGTGTAACTCGTAATTGTTACTCGTTTCTTTTTTTATATCACTGAGGTGATAGGAGTGCTATTATTCACCACAGAAAGCTCAGAGTGTGGATCCAAACCAAATGAGCACACAAAAACTAGGGCATTGGGGATGAAGGTTAAAAGGGAATTGCATTTTGACAAAGGCAGAGAAAAGACGACGTCAAAAATAAGGAAGTTAAGTCATTTTAAGGCTACTATTATAATTATTATTACAGTAACAATTTACGAAGAATAGGATTACGGTAAACCACTTCGGATCTGTTATGGCAAGGTGTATGGCTAACGTTAAGGACAGGATTATGGTTACCATGAATATCGGTTATTGTTGTGATAATAGCTGCATTTATGGTTTAAGTAGCTTTTATGATAACATTCTATTTATGTTTACGTTGACTTTAAGGGGCTCATTACGGCTTCGCTTATGGTTATTGGTATGATAATAGTTACGGTTGTGGTAGTGGTTGCGGCTATTCTCCATTTCAAGGTAACGATAATGGTTACATAAAGGTTACATTTACTTTGAGGAGTATGGTTACAGATAAATTTACGGTAAATGTTATGAGTAAAAAAGCAATCATTATGGTCATGGTTCAGGTTAGAGTTGTAAGGATGGTACGAATTGCGGTTTAAGTTGTGGTTACGGTTATGGCCTTAATCTGGATTATGGCCACAATACCGGTTTTATTTACAGGGACCAATACGGTTAGGCTTGCGATTACGGTTAAATTACAGGTACGGTGACGGGTTTACTTCCGATTACAATTTAACTTACGGTTACGGTTTAACGCACGGTTACGGTAACATTACAGGCATTGTAAAGAGTTTATTTACGATGAAATTTTCACTAACAGTTACGGCTTAACTTACGGTTCCGAGTACAGTTCGGTTGCGATTTTAATTTAAGTTACTGTTACGATTACAATTACGGTTACGACTATGATAACAGTTACTGTTACTGGTCCACTTACTGTTGCGGCTTTGCACTTAAAATTACAGGCACTATTTGATATTATTTCGCGAAAATGTAATTAGTTTAAAGACTACTTCAGTGCAATTTTGGAGTAGTTTTCGGGATAGTTTGAAAATGTTCAAGGATCACACAGATTTTTTCGAGACCACTTGGAGATTGCCTGTGGTACAATCGAGACAGTGGATCATTTAGGAACTACCTCCGGATCATTTCGTGGTTGTTTTTCACGAACTCAAGATTTTTTAAGGACTGTTCCCCACATTGGAGGTTTTTCTAAGAACTATACCGTACCAATTTCGTGATAATTTCGGTACATTTTTTGGATTATTTTCGTGATAATTGTGGGACCTATTCGGGATTGGTCTGTGGACTACAAGAGGGCTATAGCGTGATCATTTGGCCATTGTATTAAAATCACAGCGGCTCTATTTGAGAATTTCTTCAGGATTATTCCAGCTGAAATATGTCGGTTTGTAAGAAAAAATTAGATCAATAATCGCTAGGTTAAAATTTGACGGTTTAATGGCGTTACATATGTTCTGAGCCGTACACTTTGTAGCCAAGCGCCACTGCAGAAGGGATGAGATTTCACTTTAACTTTTTTTTATGAAATAACGGCGAATCAAACAATTTGCCTCATCAAACAGAGCGGAACACTTGTCATGTAGTTAGTTTAATAAAAGCCTGTTTACCTGCCGCAATATTTTGATTTGACTGTCAACTATCCATCTCTAAGTTTGCCTCATCTCCGATGCATACTTTTAACTAAACCCAACCACTCTACACATTAGAAGTCAAAATTGATGAACAATTTGACGTACAGTCAATATTCAAATATTCAATTGATGGTCTGCTTGACAGACAGGCACTCCAGCGAACTAAGTAGGTCTACTAAATAGGACGCGTGCCCTTTGGTATTGCTCCTCTTGCATGGGCTGCATTTCACTGGTTTTTGTGGAGCATTTCACCCGCTGGTTTGGTGGCGGCAACATAAAACTAAGTAACTTAAATATCTCGTTGACGCTTTCTTAGTTCTTTGGTTTCTGAATATATGTATATGTATATAAATGCATGTGTTGTTGTTGTTTTTTGCTTTGGCATCGCTTGCGTGGACTTTTGTAACCTGATACGCTCTATTACAATTTGTCTTCCTCGTTTGCAGCAGCAACAAACACAAGCAACAGTGGGCTACATGAATAACAACAACATACAACGAAAGCAACAAAAAGTGAAAAAACAACAACAACAAAGCTTGTTGGCTAGAAAAGCCCACACTTTACGCCACAAGTCGACATCTTTCCATCTTTTTTTGCATGTTGCGTCAATTTCGTGCCGTCGCAGCTGCGTTGTGTTTTACCCAGATCGTGGAGCTCCATCGATCTGCCAGGTGTGCGTATGTGTGTGTGTATGCAATTGTTGGTTGGTTTGTACGTGCGTTTGTACGTCTATGCACGCGCGTGTCTTATTTGTGTTCTTTGTTTGTGGCAACAACATTTTATTGCGTTGCTGATTGTTGTTCTTATTGTTGTTGTTTCTGTTGGCGGCGGCATTTTAACGTTTTGTTAACATTGTCTTAAATTGTTTTCAAATTGATTTTAACGTCAAATTTTGCGCACAGCAACTTTAAATATACGAGGGCAACGAGAGTTCGGTTAAGCACACGATAACAATAACAAACAGCAATAAAACAATAAGGCAAGTTATATAGCGAAAGTAGGCAAAAACATGTTAGGAAGATTAAGTACGGGTAAAACTAAATATTTTATACCCCTGCAGTGAGTTCAGCATTTCTCTAAGGGTGTTGCCACGCCACATTACACAAGGAAACATATTTAACACGCTTATATTAACTCCAATGCATGGTTGTATGTAACTCTCCTTCAAACTAAGAGCTTTGGCTTATTGCTTTAAGTGTATGTATAAGAGCGGCTTACCGGAATCTAAAAAAGTGCCCCGTTCAAAAAATGATAAAAAAAAATATTTAAATTATCATATTCTGGAAAAATAGCTGGTTCAAAAAGTAATCGGCTCTAAAAAGTACAGGTTTAAAAAAGTACACGGTTTTGAAAATGTACCTGGTTCTAAAAATATACATGGTTTTGGAAAGGAACTCGGTTATCAAAAAGTACCCGCTTTAAAAAGTACTCGGTTCGAAATAGTACCTGGTTCTAAAAAAGTACAGGATCCAAAAACGTACCTGTTTCCGAAAAATACCCAGCTAAAAATACTCGGTTCTGCAAATCTACCCGTTTTCTAAAAAATACTTTTTCTTTAAAGTACCCAATCTGAAACAATGCCGGCCTCTAAAAAGGACCACGGTTCTATAAAGTAAATTTCTGAAGAAGCACCGGCTGTATAAAACTACTCGTTCTAATAAAAGGCTTTAAAAATAAGTATCAGCTGTTTAAGGTACTCGGTTCCGAAAAAGAAAAACCTTGTTCTGAGATATACCTGGTTGTCTGAAGTCAACCGGTTCTAAAAAGTACCCGGCGCAAAGAATTACTTGTTCTAAAAGTTGCCTGGGTCTTTCAAGTACCCCGCTCAATAAAGTAGCCGGTTCTAAAAAAACCGGATCTAGGAAAGCACAAGGCTCTAAAAACTACGCGATTCCTAAAAAGTATCCGGCTCTTTAAAGTACCTGTTTTGGAAACAGTACTCGGCTCTAAAACGTACGCGACTAAAATGGTAAACGGTTCTTAAGAGTACTCGGCTCTAAAAACTACCCGGTGGAAAAGTACCCGTTAATTAGTAACTGATTTAAAAAAAAAGATACACGACTCTTGAAGAGTTTCTATAAAAGTACTCAGTTTAATAAGAGACCGAGTTCAAAAAAAGTACCGGACTCGAAAAAGAATACCGATTCCGAAAAAGTAATCGGTTCTTGAAAATGCAGAAAAGCAGCGATGATAAAAGTACCCGGCTTTCAAATTGTTTTAAAAATAGTACTTGGTTCTAAGAAAGTACCCACTTTCAAAAATTACCCTGCTTCACAAAACTTACCAGGTTCTGAAAAGTACCCGATCCAAAAAAATTAAGTCGTTATTAAAAAAGCGCTTGTTTCTAATATGTCCTGTTTGCTAGCACTAGTGGTTATAAACTTACAAAACACAAAAAATTCGGCTCAAAGCATAAAACTGTTGCATGCAGCAATTTGTTGCAAGTCACGTGCCTTCGCACTGGTTGAGTCCCTGCTTAATGATCTGCTGTACGCCGTTGCTGTCTTTTATATATATGTGTTGTTGTTCCTCTAGTTGTTTTTGTTTTTTTTATATATCTGCATGTTGTATTTGTTATTGCTTTATCTACGATTATTGGCTTTTTGACTTTGTTCTTGTTGTTGCTCCTATTTTTGCAAGCGCACATAATTTGTTGTTACCATTATGTTATTATTGTTGTTGCATGTTTGTTAGTTTTTTGTATTTGTTTTTTTTTCTTGTAAATTTGGTGCGCCTCATTTCAATCGTTCGTTTGCTAATAGATTTAAATTATAAGCTTCACTTAATTTTGTGTTGTTTGTCGAGAGATTTTGCGCGTTTTTTGTTATTCTCTTAGATTTTACTTGGCCCCCTCCCAGCCCTGCTGTCATCGTTTGTTTACGTTTAAGTTGTTTTGAACGCATTTTTGGTGGGTGGAAATCGTTGAAAAATGAATATTGATTTGCTGCATGAAGGCGTTATGCCAGCATGACGGGGGAGAGCTGTGACGGTAGACGGGGGGATGTTTGCATGTTGGTCCGCATCATAAAATATGAAAAATGTTCCTTCGCATTGTTTGATTTGATTTGCATGCATTTTCTTAAGCCACGCATACATATTTAAGTGCATAACAGTACACACATACGCACATATACATTGCTCGTAAATAAAATTGAATATAGCCAAATTAGTTTCGGGTGCATTTGTGTATGAGTAAGTCGTTTATTCGGATTGCGTGGGTTTCCTTCAGCTGGATCTTTTTCTATGCCATACAAAGATTGGAGAGCTTATTTATGTTTATGAATTTGAAATTCATATTCGTACGTTAGCCGTCTTATTTACATAGTTATAAAAATTTGTATTGCATTTATGATTTGGGAGTTCATCTTCAGAAGCCGTCACTGAGCTTAATGAATTTAAATCTGTTATTCCATGCGTAAAACTAAAATATTTCCAGCGAGAGTCTCAATCTTCAATACATAAATGTAAATAAAGGGGAGAGCTAAGGTTAGACTCTATCAGCAGTTTTCTCACGCCCTTCTAAAAGTTCACGCGCACTGCATCAAACCGACGCTGGGATGTGCGCAGATGTAGAACGGAAGCTATGCCTGCCCTCTATAGCGACACTCAACCTCAACCTTGGACTAATATATTGCTGACGAATACCCTAAAATAAACCCCTTGTAACTTTACCGAACAAGTCCTCGGCTATTAACATCTGAAATACAGACAAAAAATATTATGAGTGTAATGTTGAAGAGTTTACTACAGCGATTATTGAAATAGCCCCATTAAAATAATATGTAAATAGTTTTAACGCAGCTCTGATCCAAGTGAAGTTGGGACAGCTTTAGAGCAGTAAAGGCCTAAGTTACAATGCTAACTCAAAGCTTGCATAATTTATCCCATCGAAGGTGCAAGAAGGAAGTGGAGCCAAATTAAAGGTTATACTCCAGACTCCCTAGTCTCATACCTCTTCCTAGCGAGGGCGGGGTAAATGCGCTGAAAATACTCCGCCGCCTCATTCTTCTTAGGTGAAATGAAGTTGACGAGTAAAAGTTCAATCTTATCATATTTCTTTGGTGAAAAAAGTACGGTAAAGCAGAAGTTGCACTGCTCACACGAGCCCAATAGCTTATCCTAACGAAGGCAGGGCAGATGCACAAATTCACCGCCTTCTCATCCTCCTAAAGGAAAGAAATGCAGCAATGCCAAAAAATAGCTCTGCTGACCCAAAGGTGCTCCTAAGGGCAGATGCACTGAAACTGCTACGGGATCTGATCCTCATTAAGGCAGAACGGACAACAAATCCATCACTCACGCTTTGACTCAAGGAGCCGGGACAGATGCATATAAAATTACCAGTCTTCGCATCCTTGCGCTTGGAATTACCTCAGGCGGAATGGGCAGTAAAGGCAAAATGCTCCATCTTTCAATCGTCCTCGAAGAGGAGGAAGAGAAGTACCAAAGCCAACACTTATGCTTCTGAACTAAAGTCTCCTGCTGATCCTGACGAATTCGGTGAAACATGAACAGAAAATACTTCATCTTCACATCCGCTTCAAAGGGGGAATTTCAGTCATCTCATCCGCCTTCGGACAGAAGGCGTATTTAAAGCAGAATTTTTACTTCAGATCCATTGTCTCATAAGCGTATGCGGGGCAGACGCATTGAAAAAAAAATGTAATTTAGCTTCTTTAGGTCAGAAAAGGCTGTAAGGGTATTTAATCATATATTCGACAAATGGCTCTGTAAATAGAGCACGGCTTCGTGAAGTATGAAATGCTAGAGTGACGTTATTCCCTTTCTCTATTCAAAGCATATCCACTAAAACCTATCCTTCCTATCGTATCTTGTCCTATATACGATTCAATTCAAAGCCACTCCCCGTAGTACTTATATAAATACCTATAGTAATTGGGCGATTCAATCCTCGAGTGTATTACCCCATTTTGTATGTCGAGGGTATTCACTTAGACTTTTCCTCCCATGACCGTCCATACTTCCGTAGTACTTGTAGGCATTTCGGGCTTTTATCCTTTTCCTTCCTGTGGCGATATTTCCAAAAGTATCTAAATGTGTCCGATTAAGGTTTGATCTCACTACGGGGTACTGTTCGGAATTAGCTCTCCTGAAGTAGTGATCAGCGTGAGATCGATTTCGCGTACCTCAAAAGCCGATATCTGGGGAGCAAGAAAATTTTCCGTCTTAATTAAAGGAATTTTGCGATAAGGCGGCACAAACGCTGTGTCGTCTCTCTGTGCTTAAGGCTGACTCTCTTCAAAAACGTACCAGTCTCGATATTAGTTTTGTTGATTCCATATTCAGGGTAAAGTCCATGTGATAATGAGAATGTACTGAAATTTCCATCGGACCTTCAGGGACAGCAAATATCTTGAATTAAAAAACGAAGGCCGGACCTGGACTACTTAAATATGGACATGCTTCTTTATTAACCGACTTGACTATAAAGAGCCGTATTCAGTCCGTTCATATTTCGAGTCCTTCCTTGCAGGAAATTGAATTCTATAAACTCTACTGAGGATTGCCATAGGAAAGGTGTTTAGAGACCCATAGGCTTAAACCCCAGATTAAAACTAAACGACGTTGTCGTTGTTTTTGTTTTGTTTGTTCATACGATTGTCCACGTCTGTTCGATGCTATAAACAATAAATCACAGCAAATCAGGCGAACTGACTTAAGCAACCATCATTAAGGCAAGTCAAAACAAACAAGCAGTCAACAGAATTACAACAAGGCCAACAACATTTAAAAGAAGAGTAAGAAGAGCGTACTATTAGCCATAGTGCTAGAACCGCTAATAGGGACGACGAAGTATGGCACACAAATATATCTACAAAAACATTCACGAAGCGCAAAAAGTCAAGCAGATCAGTCACTCAGTCAAGCAAGCGCTGATTGACAAGCGGAAAATCACCAATGTACAACATGCAACAAATGCACGCAACGACACAAACTCTTCGAGTACAAGTGGACCATAGCCAAGTGTGGACGCACCAACTCGCATGTTGACGAAATTGGCTGAGTAAACATTTCACTGATTCTGAGGATCGTCGTCCAACGAAATATAAAACAACACGGCCATAGCAACACTAAAAATAAACGTTATAAGTGATATTCGAATAGCAAAACAACAAGAATGACCCTTGCAAGCTGTTAGATCGTGTGCGAATACCCCACCCAACGGTCCACCGCATCATACCATATTCTGCCAACTAAGGTAAATCGTTGCTGTAGCGCCGACGCATTGGCGGTGCAAAGCTTTTGATGTCCAGGCGAACGCCCGCTTGTTTGACATTTTCTTGTTGTTGTTGTTGTTTGCTATTGTTTAACTGTCCATTGAGCGCGGCCTTAGTTGATGTGTGCAGCAAGGTGACGCAGTAAAACGTACAGCATTAAAACAAATAAGACGAAGCGCATGCCGATAACAATGTCGCTTATGATGATGACGATTATGCTGCTGTTACAAGTTGGTTAGAATAAAAGGCGCCCAGATCTTATAATGTCGCTGCTAATGACAGCAATTATAATGATAGAGTGTACATCATAGCGCGGCTTGGCAAAACACGCACTAGCATTTGGCGGTATAAGACATCATCCGGAACTCTTCTCGAGCCGCTTGTATGTCTGCGCGTCGCACTAGCTATTTTAGCTGCCCAGCGAACTAAGCGCCGCCAACGCGTTACCACCCAACGTAGCCTACAGCTGCATTAACGCTTCACTTCCTCTGCAATGTTCTCTATTCATTGACCGCTTTGTTGCGCCTGCGCATGCGCGGAGTGTTTCACAGCCGCATTGCAAGCTTGTTGTGCACGCTGAAGCTGGCGATGTGCCTGTGAAACCCTCCGTCTCTGCCGCACCACCATTATCACTTTTATATCTTGTTGTCAATTTGCTTTTTGGTCAACAGCATTTAAATAATGAACTCATAGCGCAAATGTTGCACGTTGCTTTAATGTTCACAATTTGTTTATGCATCGGTCTTTTTGCTTTTATTCTTTTTCTGCATCGTTGGTGGTGTTGTTGGCGTTGTTGTTGCGTTTTATGCCATGTGTTACTTGTCATATTGCATTACCTGCCGACTCGTAAGCGCAAATCGTTCGTTTATTCGTTTGTTGCATGCCGCCTCAACCAAGTGTGGTGAACCGCTATGCACTTGTGCACTTTCCGTATGGCACGTATGTGCAATGTGCGGCAACAATAATGGTGCCCAAAGTATTTATTACATCAATGTATGTACCTAAATAGACTCACCAGGAAGACAATTTTATTATTTACTATTAATTGAATATGATTAATTGAATGCGTAGCTGGAACTTGCACTAATGTGTGGCATGTATGTATATATGAGCACTTATGTCTTGTTGTGGGTGTGGGAGGTGATCACACTTGAATTGTTTTTGTTGTCAAACAAATTTTTGTTCCAGCCATGTCCTGTTAGTCAGCCCTTTCGACAACACTATTATCTGACGCAAATGAAAATTGCGTCGCGAAATTTGGTGTAAGATCCAATTTGGACTCAGAAAAGTGGTATTGAAAATGAAATTGGATGATAGCTATGCTCGCTTTTTCGCTATCGAAAATTTAACCATGCCCACGACCGAAATTAAAAACAAAACGAAAAAAGAAATAAATCATGTCTATAAAGTGGTGATACTTAGCGAGTGAATTTTTTTGGTTGTAGGTTAAGTAGGTTAGGTTGAGAGGACGTGCATGGACACTTTTTATCTGTTGTAAATGCCCTCAGTGAGTGCCATACGTTGCTTTAATATAATGTTCCTCGATTTTCCTCAAGAAATAACCCAAATCCGGTCACACCGGCAAGTCCGCCTCACTTGTGTCTATTTCAGAACTTTTCCTGCATATCTAATCGATGCTCTACAACTTGATACGTCATACAACTTTATCAAGTTGGATTCTGTTGACAAAGATCGTGAATTATTTTCTGAGGATGTGCTGTCCTGAATATGTTTGGATGCTCTCACAATGACATGGGCCTCCGTCTGGAAGACATTGCATGAGTCAGGAAGACGACAGAATTAATTCGCCTCTAGATACTTCTAGTTCAGTCTAGGTGCAGTCCTTTCTCGAGCTGATTGTGCGAATTGTAATGCTCCTACCACAGTCTAGGTCTTCCTTCCATTTCTCCCTCGAAGAATATCTTATATTCTGCAATTTATCCATGTCGAATGCTAGGTCAATTGTGCTTCCACTTAGTCGTCTCCTTGCCATGCCATCTAATATTGTGTCCATATTCGGTTGATTTCCACATGTTAGGTGAGCTGCTCACTTCGTATCGTACATTCCCAGGAATGCTAGCCTTTGAACCTTCCCAACCCTCTGTCGATTGCTTCCACCAAAAAAGAGCTCCATACGTTAGTATTGGTCGAATGATTATCTTCTTGTTTATCTCTGCTTGTAACATTGTTTTGATGCTTAGGGGTGAAAAGCTTCATATCCGCTGATCAGCCATCAAGCTGCATGCATCGAGATTGTTTTTGATGTCGCGGAATTGGAGATGCTTCCTCACTAACCGGTGTTTTAAGACTGAGGTGCTAGTTGCTCCAGTTTTCTGGTAGTTTTATTCCTCTCGCATTTGCTGACTAATCTACCTGCCCCGTTCGCAGGCCATCTAATGAATGACACTGCCCGAACAAAACAATCTTCTGCCTTCTTCATCTCTGCAGTACTGCCTAGGGTTTTTGAATCTTTTTCCCATTACTTGGAGATATTAATAATCCTAGTTAAGATATGGCTCAGGTAGAAATTGACCCTTCATGTGGTTGCCTCGATCGTGGATACAGCAAGTGAATTAATTTCCTGGTAGACATTTCCTCCATTGTTTCTTCGGAAAGGGGTGGGTTTAATGGGAGAAATACGTAGCACCCCTCTGCGCTGGAGCGAGTTTGTTAGTTATCGATCGATCCGACTCTCCTTGGTAAGCACTTTTACCAACCTTTCATAAGGGTAGCGACCTAGCCTGTTCCCATTATTAGGAATGGAAAAAGCACACAACACGTGCTTCGTATGAACTCGCCCAATTTGGCTTACAAATTCGTCTGGTCGACTAAGAGTAGGTGGCCAGACGCGATTGATAGCATCTATCGCCAGCTAGCGAAGTTATTGTTTCACTATCGGATTATTATCGATAGATAATTATTATCGTCGAATTATCGGTTTGTTATCGTTATCTTATCGATGAGTCGTCAGCTTTGTAGTTCTTATCTGCTTGTTAAATGAGATGTGCCATTCATTTTTTATTTAAGTTTCTATAGTTGTCTCTTCCATAATAAAGCGATGAGTCGTCGATAATAGCCTAATACTGGTAACACTCTGATAGTAAATCGATAACTATCGATAACATATCTGTAGCGTTTTGATAAAAAAAATCCATACGATTTGATAACAAATCCATAATCTTTTGATAAGAAATCGATAAACTTGCGATATATTTTCTATGACTTTGGATGAGAAATGTGTCTTCTATAATAATTCGATAATTTTCCGATAGTATATCGATAACTTTTCCATAATATATCGGTATCTTATCGATAACAAGTTTATGGCTTTTTGATAACGAATCGAAAGCTTTTAGATAGAAAAGTCTATAGTTTTCAATAAATAATCGATAACTTTTCAAAAAACAAATCCACAACTTCTCGATAATAAGCCGATAAGTTTTCGTTATCAAATCCGTAACTCGTTGATAGCCCTTATTATCGATAGGAAAGTTATAATACTTCGAAAGCAAAACGTTATTTTGTCTACACCTTGTCGATAAATAAACCATAACAAAGCGATAACTATCGATAACAAACCCACACACTACGCCTACACTAATAGTCTACAGTACACCATATAGCACACTACTCCCGAAGACAGCTCTTACCCCAGCGGTTTAGGGGGCTTAGAATATACCCGCGGTAGTATGTCTGTCATAAGAGGCGAATAAAACACCAAATTGATTCAAGGGGTGTGTAGCGCAACACTCTCAAGGGGTTGCCAGCGCAATATATAGCTTCTCCAACCCATTGTCAACCTCACCTACCCGTGATGAATTCTGTTTCATTAACAGCCCAGGCTCTGGCGACCCCGATTCCTGATGGATCTAGGGGGTGGGAGGGCGGCATTGCCTAGAAGGTTGCATGTGGTCATACCAAATCGCTCCCGAGATGGTCGGGCTAGTACCTTTATGGTGCTTGTTACCGGAAAGACCATCAACATCGATAAACTCCCAAGGCCTTCGGAGAGTGTCCTTATCGGTACAACAAGAACAACAACAGCAGCTCTTAGCTTACACTATTGTACGCTATATTTGGATTTCCTGCCGTGAGCAATGTTGTAAAGTTTGACAGAAGCTTGGCGGCCTTTTGCAACTTTTTTTTAGTGACACACTCATATGGATAGTCTTGTTTAAGATTAAGTGATTAGACTCGTGCTGATGAATATTGAAAGCTGTATTTTTTGTTTAAAATGCATTAATTTATGACAAAAAGCTGCGATAATTTACAAATAACAAGATTAACTACAGCATTAATATAACGGGTTTCACATTTTCAGGGTTAAACGCCAGCTTAAACAAATTAACTAAAGTTAGAAAAAAATTTAATCTCACACGAATGCTTTGAATTCCAGAGTAGAGCAGCAGTTGCTACAAGTGCCATTGAATAGGCCACATACCAGAGGCTGCGCCTAAATTTCGCTGCAACTCTCAATTATATAATGTCAATGCAACATGAGCAAGGTTAATAAATGTGCTGAAAAAAAAATTATAAATTTAAATAACAAAAAGATGGGAAATTACTAACAGAGCATGACGACTATATACAGCATTTTCAATTGCTGCTGGTGCAATTAGTGGAAATCAAACAGTTCCAAGACGCCGAGTGTAGTGACCAACTCTAGGGGTCCTAAGGCGCACAACGATCGCTCAAACAAACCCGGACGAGTAACATATGAGCGAACATTTTGATTGCCACAAATTTTATGAAGTGCCAAAAGGCGCACAACCACAAGGCGAAGATAAACACAAATAACAACGTATTCTAGAAATTAGAAAATAACAGCCGCATAACGAATTGCACACAGAAAGGAGCAAGAAGATATGTAAGACAGGAGCCAACACTCCAATAAAAAAAACACCAGAAGTGCCAGATCTAACTACATAAACTAACAGATCGTTAAAGAAACACATCATAAAAGGAGAGTAAGAAGAAGAAACAAAAATTTAATGATTACATTGATGAAGTAGGTAAAGCGGTACATTTAAGTAATTAACGTTATCGGCAATTAATTTCAACAACAAATAGAAAGTAAGAAAAGCGAAAGGATATCTAAGAGCAGTGAAGATGTTCCTGTGCGATGCAACAGAAGGTGAAACAACAACAGCAGGCTTTGAGATTGAGCTACCTGTAAATTACCTGTTCTGATTTGCGCACTGAAAGTGAAACCGTAAATTTTCCAAAAGGATCACGCCACTTGGCATAATTATCTTCAGGTTTTATAAAAGTTGAACGAATGGACGGCGAGCGGTGCAGTGACCATCAGGTGTTGGCGTTTCGGTCGGACTCTGTGTGAGTTTAGTCCTTAATTTAATAGAATTTTTTATTATTTTTTTCGATTTTTCTGTTCAATTAATGTCGAAAATAGATTCATCTTCGCTGTCTAGGACTCTCCAATTTAAACAAGGATATAGCACATGCGAACGAATGCCATATGGTCGTCAGCGCATACCAGTCAAACAGTCAATGTAAGAGTACAACCGACAGCGATGAGGTTATTACATGTGCCTGATCGTTTGATAAGAATATGCCGTGCAGCGCAATTAACACGCCACGGCCCACAAGTGCGTAAGCGAGTCATGAAGCGCACGTACACGGTTGAGAGCGTACGTCAGAAGTTAGACGATGTGAGTTGGACACAGACAGGTTTGGCATTTTGTTGTAAGTGTGACTGGCAGGCAACAAACAACAGTTGGTCAAATATTGCACTTAATAGTGGAGTAACAGCCCTTACACAACAACAACCTTCGGCAGCACAACAGGCGCCTTTCGTTCGCTTGCTTTTTTATTAATTTGTCTGATGACTGCCCACTTTGGTCAGTTGGTTTTCCCTAATGAATTCATTTTTATAATATTTTCATCCACTTTTCTATATTTAGTGCAGAAGTCCTGTCTATTGTTGTTATTGTTGATGTGCCATGTTGTTTATTAATCGCTTTATATTTTTTGTTTTCCACAAAGTTCATTATCCTTTACACTTTGCTCCTGTGGTCATTCTGCTTTTGATATAGACGATTGCTTTATTTTCTATTTAAAATTTTTTTTTGTTTAATTGGTTCATGTTGCTTGTAGCTGAGTTTAAAAAATATTGTTGGAATGTAGATTTTTGGGTGTGACCAGCTCTTCATGTTGTCCAATTAAAGGGTTTAACAGTTGATCTGATATCGAAGTGTCCTCCCGTGTTTTTTTTTCAATATTTATTTTACTAGTGATGAGTGTCTCATGAATAATACATTAATATGTAAATATCTACATTTTTAAGTAAGAGATATTTTGTTACAACATCTGTTCAAACTTTTGCCCCTTTTGTTGTTTTGTGGAGGTGTAGTAATTAATGAGTGGTCGACAATGAGTCGCAAAGACTCGAGGACGGTTGGACCGATTCCAAAAACTATTTCTTTAGAACATTTCTTGAAGTACAATGATGGTTCTTACGGAGAGAAAAGTGGACCCGGGAACTGGAACAGGAGCCGACCCATTCCCAATGAAATAGTGTAACATGCGATTTCCTTGAAATTTGGTATAGGGGTACTTTCCTGAATAGCCCTTTGTTTTATAATCTGTTCTTTCTCGGAAGTAGACCAGGGACCGACCTATTTCAAAAAATCGTATTTATATTGTGATTCTCTTGAAAATCGATATAGTGGCACTTCTTTGATAAAGAAAATATTTGAGAACCTGAACCTATTCCATAAAATCTCATTTTGGACATTTTGTTTGAAACTTATTGTTAAGCAGCCTTTGAAAAATAGGGATCGGAGTGGGAGTATAAGAGGGAAGAAAGAGTAGGGGGTTTAGGGAAAATGAAGAAAATAGAATAGAAAAGGGAGATAAAAATGAAAAACTAGTGAGGGGAAGATGGGTAGGAGAGGAAGCATATGCAAGAAAGGAGATGAAGAAGAATAAAGGTTGGTTGGAAACACAGTGTGAGTATAAGAGAGAAAAATCGAGAATGTAAAGGAAGGAGATACGGAGGAGATACAGATAACTTAAGGAGAGAAGGGGGGAGAGGCAAGAAGTAAAACTTTTTTGTAGACGCTACAATAATGGGATGGAGTGTGGTCAAACTGGGGAGTAAGAGGTAGACAAACGGAATAAGTGATGTACAAGAATTATAAGAAAATTGGAAGAGAGAGTAGAAGAGAAGTGGATAGATAGTGAAGACGGGAAGTGGGGCTCGACTTTTAAATGTAGGCAAAGCAATTTTCGACCAGAAATAAGTCTAAGTGGTACTCTATTTTATTATAAAAGTAAATCTAATCAGATTGGAACTTACATTATGCGTACGTTGCTATGACTTAATCATCCAATTAAAGTCTGACATATATCCAGGAGAGGCTTAGTTATGTTTCGTTGTCAATTTAACTCAGCTTTTTTAAGGTGAAGTATAAGCACGTGGACCTAACATACCAAAAGTCTCCCGAATAAACTTACGCAACAACTAAGATCAAAACATTTAAAAAAACGCCCAAAACGGGGCTTGTCAAGCCCTATGCGTGTTTTTCTGCTTCCGAGTTGAGTAAGGTGTTCTAGAATTATATGAACGACGGATGCATCTAAAAAGCCCAAAATTAAGAGGGGTTGCTTAAGTTTTTTTATAGAAGATTAATTCAAGCCACTTAAGCAAAACATGCTTTTATTAAAACGCTAGTATATCCAAGCTCCGGTCGAAAGCCATTACATCGCCGGCTTTCAGTAAAGTACCTCTTTATTTTCTTGGGTTCGCACCCCGGGTAAAGCAATATCAAAATTTTAGAAATAAGGTTTTTTAATTAGAAGAAAATTATTCTAAGCGGGGTCGCCCCTCGGCAGTGTTTGGCAAGCGTTCCGGGTGTATTTCTGCCATGAAAAGCTCTCAGTGAAAACTCATCTGCCTTGCAGATGCCGTTCGGAGTCGGCATAAAACATGTAGGTCCCGTCCGACCAATTTGTAGGGAAAATCAAGAGGAGCACGACGCAAATTGGAAGAGAAGCTTGGCATTAGATCTCTTCGGAGGTTATCGCGCCTTACATTTATTTTTTTTTATTTTCTTGAATATGCTACGGCATCCGAAACAACATCTCAATTACTGAAAATAAAGCAAAAAAGGTGCACACCGTACTGTAGGCATAAATAGGTTTAAAAAAATTTCGACAAAAACTGTAAATGGGATGTGGTCTGTTACTATCAAAAGAGTCAAAGTTGAAGTAAAATCGTGACCTCTAGTTTTCGTAAAATATCTTGTTTAGCCCTCCTTTCTACGTGGAAAAGTCAAACGTTAATTTATATATTTTTCAAGTCTGTGTTCAGAATTTTGTCATATCCCGTTTTTGAGAAAATAGGGTCGGAAACCTCAAAGTAGCAACAATTCCGACATGCCCCCTGTATTTATGGTATTGTAGTATCATTACGGCAGTGCTCGACAAGCACTCCGAGTATATTTCTGCCATAAAAAGCTCTCAGAGAAACCTCATCTGCCTTGCAGATGCCGTTCGGAATTGGCATAAAACAAGTAGGTCCTTTCCCGTCAATTTGTAAGAAAAATTAAAAATTGGAAAAACAGCTCGGCCCAAAATCTATTCGGAGATTATCGCGCCTTACATTTATTTATTTATTATCATTATGGACAATATTACTGTAAGGTAAGCTGGCTAAGAAGCTTCAGTGTGGTAATATGGTACTTAAAAAACATAGTAGCCGCCCGTACCGGGACTATTTTGAGATCGTTTCGGGATAATTAGGTAATATTTCGAGATCATTTTGGAAATGTGTAAGAACATATTTCGGAGTATTTGCACGGCTATTTCGGAATCATTTTCGCACTGTTTTGATATCATTTTGGCAGGGTTCGGAATACGAAAAGTTATCACTCTGTTATTACTACGGATGTAATTGTTTGTTATCGAAAAACTATTGAAAAGTTATCGATAATAAACTGAAAACAAGTCGATAATTTTACAATAACAAATCTTTCACGTTTGTTATCCATAACGATCGAATAGATCTTAGATAGTATATAGTTACTTCGTCGATAAAAAACCGATAACAAATGGAAGTCATACCGATAACTCGACGACAATGGTTGTTATCGATAACAAGACATTAACACTGAGATAATAAATCGATAACACACTGTCCAATTTCGGCTTTGGTATCTGATCTTTCCTTTCCTTTCCTTTCCCCTATTTTCTTTTCTCCCTGCCTCTCCTTTTCTGTTTTTCTATTATTTTCTTTCATTGTTTTACCTTTATATTCCTTATTCATCGAAACATTCGTGCCGTATATGCACAAGCCCATAAATAAGTCCCTGTGACTTTTACAGTAACTATGTATGCTAACATATATTTAGCAGAAAGTGATTTATAACTTCTGGGTAATCGGTTGTCCTCATTCACGGACCAATCCTTTTATTTTGCATGCAAAACGGTTGTGCTTTTTAAGAAACCGGAACCAGACGTACCAGTATTGAAGAGCTCGTTAAAATAACAGAATAATAGAAAATATCGGTTTTGGTAACTGTTATTTGTGGGTTCTGCTAGATAGTATTAAGCCGGAAAGGGGAAAAACCCAAAAGTGATACGGGTAGATAGAGCA
This sequence comes from Eurosta solidaginis, assembly GCA_029619165.1. Lineage (NCBI taxonomy): Eukaryota > Metazoa > Arthropoda > Insecta > Diptera > Tephritidae > Eurosta > Eurosta solidaginis. Next base: position 53,669 of record JARSSU010008301.1, read on the forward strand.
GTTTGAGTTAATTAATAAAATGGTAGTGAGCCAGAAACAACAAGGGGCGTTGGGGGATATAGAGTAGGACTGAGAGAGATGGGAGCGGAAGGACAATTGTGGAAGATAAGGGGTGGAAACCCCATCCAGAAAAGGTGGAAGTTTTGCAGCTAGTTTCTGTTGTTTCAATTTAAAATAACAGCAGTGTTTTTAATATGAGTAAATGAGCTCACAACAGATTCTTCTGTTTCTGGGATCCCGAAAGGAACTGACGACTCATGACAGTGTAAAGTTCACCTTAATTATATATCGAATATTAGCATCACTATGCTATTAGTAAATAATCACAACAACAAAACAGCAAGCATCCACACGTATGTACATGTACACATTAAAGCAAGCAGCCACAATTATGTACAAGGCAACGAAAAATATTCCATACACATAACCAGCATCTTGAAGCAGAAAGATTATTTCACATACATATATGTAGCCGACAGCTAAGATCAGAAGTTGTTACTTACACATACACACGCATATGGCTAGAAGAAAAACACAAACTACAGATATACATGTGTATAGCAAAATAACCAAGCATGAGTTAAAAATGTTCTAAAAGGTACGTTCGTGAAACATCTAGACCTTAGGAGACATGGGCGAACGAGGCAACCGAGAGTGTAAAAGCAGCACAAGTAGAGGAATCAGTAATCAGTTTGATTTAAACACGCTATTAGTGAAGTATAATTGTAATTGTGAAGTACCACTCCCAAAGTAGTCTAATAAAGACCATTTTGGAATACTGAATTTTGGAGTTATTTATTCGACAGTTTAGCGATTCGAACGTTAGCAGAAGGTGTATAATTATCAGGAATTTCCCGGAATCCGTTACAATATAATTGCAAATATTTAATAACTAATTTTTATAATAAATTCAATCCTCTGCCAAACGAGCTAATTCACAACAAAAAAAGAAATACATTGTTTTACCTTCTTATCTTTTTACTAAACCACAATTTGGGCTTGGCTACTTGCTCGCATCGATTTGAATTTTAATTGAGAAATATCATGGCAATCGCATGCAAAAAATTAAATAAACATTAATACAAACATATGTAAAGTGAGTGCATTTAGAATTGTACAAATAAACATGCATCATAGGAAAAAAATTGGCTTAGCAATAATACGCATGCGCAACTGTGCAGCATAGCTGCCGAACCCAACATTGGCGCCAGCCACCGGCATTTAAAATGAAACAATACAAAAACTTCGACTGTAACAAAAATCAAATGGTCAATAAAAAACATGCAATTAATGAAATGTACATATGTTTGTTTTTGCATTTACATTACATTACAGACTGAGAGTTCTAAATGCAGGTAAGCAACAATAACATAAAATTTACAAATGTACACCAGTAGGAATATATCCGCCCGCTTGTATGCTAATTTATCTTTCGTGTAGGTGTTCTCTTGTCGCCTTAACAATAATTCTTTTCTAAACTTTAATTTTGCATTTTACGCTTTTAAAAAAATTCATTTTAGGTTGTTGTTGTGTTTTGTCTTCACAGCGACTGCATCATATGAGTTAGCACCATTTAGTCATTTCTGTTGTTGTTTTATTAATTGAACTTCTTCTCCTCACACAACCAGTCATTTGACTTGCTCCGAATGTGTCATGAAAACCATAAAAGCCTCAATTAAATGCTGCTAATTATTCTCGTGCACAAAGTGTTAATTGTTGCTAGACATATGCTAATATTTATAAAAGTAGATATGTAAATTTTTTTGTATAAATCTATTGCTCCATTGGTGTTTAACTCAATTTAATAAGTTTTCTTATTGTAGCGCAGGTATAAGTTCTTGGTTATCTATAAATAAATAGGTAAGATGAAAATTTTGCGCCCTTTTTATGGCCATACTATAAGTCCAAGGGAAAAACAATTACTTACGTGTCGATAGGTCTCCTTAAGGAGCAGTGCATGCCATTAAAAAAATTAAAAAAACCCTGCAAAAAAAGCGATTAGTCTAGTATGAATCCGGGATGACTTGCAAAGGAGTATGCAACCAGTGCCAGTTTTGAACTCTTTCTCTTTCCTTCCTTAATTCCTATTGGAGCATAGGGCTTCGACAACCGATTTGAATCTTATTCTATTTGGTGCTATCCTCGTGACATCACTTCATGTGTAACCTTTATCTTCCAATTCTTTATCGACAGTTCTACGCCAGGTTTTCGCTGGGGTCCCGGGTCTTCTGCTTCCCTGCGGGTACCACCGCAATGCTTGCCTTGCTATATTGTCTGTAGGCCTCCTGATCGACTGTCCAATCCACGACCACTTGCGGTTTGCAATTTCTATGGCTGATTTTGTTTGGCTTGTCCTTCGCCATAATTCGCCCTTTGTTATTGTTTCGGGCCACCGAATTTTCAGGATTCCGCGTAGGTATTTATTAATGAAACCTTGCAGGCGCTTCTCAATTAAGCTTGAACTTTTCCACGTCTCACAAGTTTAAAACTGCACTGATTTAACATTTGAATTAAAAAGTCGCAGCTTAGTTTTCAACGATATATGACTGAACCTCCATACTTGTGTCATTTGGCCGAAAGCCGCTCTTTCTTTGTTTATGCGGGATGTAACGTCCTCGTCCGCACCTCTTCTATTTAAGATAATACTGCCGAGGTAAACTGCGGAATCTATACATTAAATTTCGTTTCCATAGACAGTGAACATTGTTGGTCTTGCTGAAACATTATAACCGCATTTTATGACTTTTGTTTTGTCGGTATTGTTACTTAGCCCGGCCCTTTTGGCGTATCTGTCCACGGCTTCTAAATTATATTGTAGGTCTGTGCCTCTGTGACTTAGCAGACAGACATCGTCTGCATACTCTAAGTCTTCTAACTGATCGAAAGGTGTCCACTGTATTCCATGCCTGCCGTTTGTCGCACGGCTCATAATTTCATCCAATGCCATGATGAACAAAAGCGGAGAGAGTACACAACTCTGCCGTACACCGCTTTTGACATCGAAGGGTTCCGAAAGACATCCGTCGTGACTCACACGGCTTTTAAACGCGGCATATATGACCTTTATAATGTTGACTATTTTAGTGGGCATATCTCGGCTTCGTATACATCCCATATGAGTTGCCTGTCAAGGCTGTCAAAGGCTTTTTTGAACTCAATTAGTAGTAAATAGGCGGACGTTCTATATTCGCAGCATAGTTCAACAATGCGAACAGTATTTATTAGGTCAACGCAGGATCTGTTTTGTCTAAAGCCAAACTGGTTTTCCTGTATCGTTGTTTCCACGGCCTCTTGAATTATCGTTAGTAAAATCGTAGAGAATACTTTGCTGGGAATATGAAGTAAAGTGACACCTCTGTAATTGTTACAATCTGCAGTATTTCCTTTTTTTGGCACTTTCACTAGAATGCCTTCGTTCCATTGATGGGGTAGGATTCTTCTTCCCATATCTGACAAAAAATTTGAATTAGAGCTTCAGGTGCACTATCTGGATCTGCTTTGTGGTGCTCAGCATATATGTTATCGATTCCTGGCGTTTTACCCTTCTTTAGGGACTTAATCGCAGTTATTGTTTCATTTTTCATTGATCTCTTTGTATGAGTTGAACTGTTCCCTTTTGTTTGAACATGTCTTATGAAGATACTAATTGTACCCATTTATACCCGAACGGGAACGAATGAAGATTAATCTCTTTTCTCATAAAAAAGTGTTAGTTTTTGTATGGGACGAGGTTATGTACATTTTATACGCAATATTAAAACTAGAAAAAAATTGTTAGATATATTTAAGTAAACAAATTATTAAGTCGCCACTCATTCCAAAGTTAGGTACAGGGCTCCGCATTTTTCTTAAATAATTCGAATCGATCGCCTATAATCTTTTTTATTTAACTCACTTCGTTGATGCTTTTTTATGTTTTTTAAAATGGTCTACATAGATTTCAACCTGACTAACCCCAACTGTACCCAAAACGGACTAGAGGGGATCAATTATGCCCTAATATAGACAAAAGATCATCAATCGGAGATCGCTCTCTTTAGGAATTAGTCGCACTATTTTGCAGGTCATCACACATTTTACATATGTTTTGTGTGTTTGTTTACTATCATGTTGCTAAGTTGACAAAATCAGCAGGTTTCATTTAATCAGTGGTAGCATAGAAATACCAAGTAAGGAAGGCTAAGTTCGGGTGTAACCGAAATTTACATACTCAGCTGAGAGCTATGGAGACAAAATAAGGGAAAATCACCATGTAGGAAAATGACCTAGGGTAACCCTGGAATGTGTTTGTATGACATGTGTATCAAATCGAAGGTATTAAAGAGTATTTTAAGAGGGAGTGGGCCATAGTTTTATATGTGGACGCATTTAGGGATATCGCCACAAAGGTGGACCAGGGCTGACTCTAGAATGCGTTTGTACAATATGGGTATCAGACGAAAGGTGTTAATGAGTATTTTAAAAGGGCGTGGGCCTTAGCTCTATAGGTGGACGCCTTTTCGAGATATCGCCATAAAGGTGGACCAGGGGTGACTCTAGAATGTGTTTGTACGATATGGGTATCAAATGAAAGGTATAATGAGGGTTTTAAAAGGGAGTGGACCTTAGTTGTATATGTGAAGGCGTTTGCGAGACCAGGATGACCCAGAACATCATCTGTCGGATACCTCTAATTTATTTATATATGTAATACCACGAACAGTATTCCTGCCAAAATTCCGAAGGCTTTTGATTTCGCCCTGCAGAACTTTTTCATTTTTTCTACTTAATATGGTAGGTGTCACACCCATTTTACAAAGTTTTTTTCTAAATTTATATTTTGCGTCAATAACCCAATCCAATTACCATGTTTCATCCCTTTTTTCATATTTGGTATAGAATTATGGCATTTTTTCATTTTTCGTAATTTTCGATATCGAAAAAGTGGGCGTGGTCATAGTCGGATTTCGACCATTTTTTATACCAATACAAAGTGAGTTCAGATAAGTACGTGAAATGAGTTTAGTAAGATATATCGATTTTTGCTCAAGTTATCGTGTTAACGGCCGAGCGGAAGGACAGACGGATCGACTGTGTATAAAAAACTGGGGTGGTTTTGACCGATTTCGCCCTTTTTCACAGAAAACAGTTATCGTCCTAGAATCTAAACCTCTACCAAATTTCACAAGGATTGGTAAATTTTTGCTTGACTTATGGCATTAAAAGTATCCTAGACAAATTAAATGAAAAAGGCTGAGCCACGCCCATTTTGAAATTTTCTTTTATTTTTGTATTTTGTTGCACCATATCATTACTGGAGTTGAATGTTTGACATAATTTACTTATATACTGTAAAGATATTACATTTTTGACTTAAAATTTGACTTAAAAATTTTTTTTTAAAGTGGGCGCGGTCGTTCTCCGATTTTGCTAATTTTTATTAAGCATACATATAGTAATAGGAGTAACGTTTCTGCCAAATTTCATCATGATATCTTCAACGACTGCCAAATTACAGTTTGCAAAACTTTTAAATTACCTTCTTTTAAAAGTGGGCGGTGCTACGCCCACTGTCCAAAATTTAACTAATTTTGTATTCTGCGTCATAAGTTCAACTCACCTACCAAGTTTCATCGCTTTACCCGTTTTTGGTAATGAATTATCGCACTTTTTCGGTTTTTCGAAATTTTCAATATCAAAAAGTGGGCGTGGTTTAGTCCGATATCGTTCATTTTAAAAACCGATCTGAGATGAGTGCCCAGGAACCTACATTTTATTTCATCACGATACCTCAAAATTTACTCAAGGTATCGTGTTAACGGACAGACGGACGGACATGGCTCAATCAAATTTTTTTTCGATACTGATGATTTTGATATATGGAAGTCTATATCTATCTCGATTTCTTTATACATGTACATCCACCCGTTATCCAATCAAAGTTAGTATCTGGACTCTCAACTGAGTATAAAAATAAAAATCACATGAAACGTGCTGAATTCTACCAGTTTTTCCCTCATTGGAGCATGAAATTCTCCCATGTTTCCCCATGCGGCCCAAATACTTACCAATTTGACTTTAACTGGAAAACACGTCTTAACTATAACCGACGCTATATCGAAATCAAACAAAAACTATCCTGTGGATATCAACTGCCGACGAGCTTTAAAAAGTTTTCGATGTATCTTGGTATGTTTGGGTATTACTCATACCTAGTGATAGAACTTTAAAAAAAATATCGATACTGGTACTCATATAAAACACTCGGATCGAAGTATTGATGCTAGTACTCATACTCAGTAAAAAGTATCAAGTACACTCGATCCTAGTGAGTACTTCGGAAGTTGTATCAAAATGAATCAACTTTTTTTTAAATGAGATGTTATGTTTTGAATTTAGTAGAGAGCAAGTAAGAAAGTTAAAGTTTGGACGAAACCGAACACTATACCTAATTGTGTGCTCTTACATATATTTTAAGGAAGCGTCATGAATAAGTAAATTTTTGATCGGCTTATGGCATTTAAAAAAAAGTCATTTTTAGTCAGAAAAAAGTTTTTCTAAACGAGGTCGCCCCCGGCAGTGGTTTCGCAAGCACGCCGAGTATATTTCTCCCATGAAAGCTTCCCAGTGAAAATTCATCTGACTTCAGGAACCGGCATGAAATATGCAGGTCTTGTCCGCTCAATTTGTTAGGAAAATAAAAAATAGCACGACGCAAATTTTAAGAGAAGTTCGGTCTAGATGTCCTCGGAGGTATTTTTTCATGGCACTAAACGATTTTTGGAGAATTTATAATGAAATAATGATTTCCTTTTTTTAAAATTTTTGTACTTTGTACTACTATATCTCTACTGAAAGTATTGTTACGTACCAAATATATATATTGGAAATTTCTTTAAGATTAGAACTGTCAAAATAGGCGTGGTTTTATCCGCTTGTGATGGATTTTGATTTACGGCTTGCAAAAATTTTAAATTTTCTTCTGCTTTATGAGAACAACGCCACTCCCATTTTACAAAATTGTAATAACTTATATTGTACTTCGCATCTTTTTTCCCCCTTCGTCAAGTTCCCCCATTCATTAGTATTTGTTAATGCATTGTTCTCTTTTCCAATTCCCAAAGGGGGCGTGGATATAATCTGATTTCTCCCATTTTCAATACCAATATATTGTCAAAGATGCTGTAAAAGCTGCTAACTCCATCGACTAAAGTTTCATAGAAGAGCGAAAAAGCTCTATTCCATGACAAGTTTAAATGTATTAAATCTTTATGAAGTTAGCAGATTTTCTTTTTTCTTGTTGGCGTTAGTGATTCTGGACAATAAACACGTAGGTCCCATTCAACCATTATCAAAGAGTCGATTTAAATTGAGTGCAGAGCTTTTACCGCATCATCGACGATGTCGCTTTATGCCAAAGTTATGGTGTTAATGGACTGAACTTTGTTTATCTTAAACATGTAGACCATCGGCACTTGGTAAAGTATCGAGGTTAGGTATCGATACTTCACACAATACTTTAAAAAAAGTATCGAGTATGAAATACTTGAGTATTTTTTGTAAAAGTATCGATACTACTTACTCAGTAATCGTATAGTTCCATCACTACTCATACGACACGATGCACTTTTATCGAGTATAATCATCATCTGAGTTAATCAGTGTAGAAGGGACGTAAACCACAATTTATTTTTTCTGGTGTAAATCTCCTTCTAAAACGCTTCTTCCTATTCAAAAAATACTTTGGTAACAATAGAATCTTTAGGCTGTGGGATGAGAAGATCAAGAGTGGCGAAAGCAGATTACACTCCTTGTTTCTGGTCTGTAGTTACAACACATTTGCACTGATAACACCGTAAATCTGTAGTAGCAATCTATAACAGCCAGACTCGATCTAAGATGGCATTTCGTTATTATCACCAATGTATTTTTTGTTCACAGATTTATAATGAATCGAACTTTCACAGTTATTTCTCACGAAATGAGGATTTTATGGGCAAATAACAAAACAGCAAATGCCTGAAAAATGAAAAAAGTTTCAAAAGTTGGTTTCCAGGCCGGCACTGCATAGATAGAAAGACATATTGACCTAGGTTATAGATCCACCCTTTGTTTTGGTATTTTGAAGAACTTTTAGAACCAGAGCTCCAAAGTTTAAAAGTATGTGAGAATATATTTTAGTACGTTTGAAAACCCAAAACACTTATTTCAAGCCCACAGTATTAAAATTTACCGTTAAACAGCTGCTTGACTAAGCAATTCATGCATCAAATCTGCTTAAGTTCGTGTGGATTGCATTTGGCGGCAGGCAACAGGCGACAACAACAAAAACGAATTGACTTTAATAAACGCTAAGACAACAGCACGTGCTAAATTATTGCAGCGCGTGAGTTTATTGTCAGTTTTTTATGTTTGCTTATTTTGGTTTTTCAATGCTGCACTATTGGCTAAATCTAGCAAACAAAATTCGACAAAAAATGTATTTCTTGTTTTCATTTAATTCGTGTTTATTATATTTTTATTTTATTATTATGTAATATTTTCACAAATCAGTTTACATTGAAGTATATATGTACTTACGTCGCGGCATATATGTTCGCATAATATTTGTGCAATATTTTGGCGCCTTCGCATTGTGGCAACACTTGTTGTCCTCACCCCCAAGCAACTCACAATCACATACAATTCCTTCACTTCGCCTTCTTTTGTTGTACTTTTTTTCGTTGTTGTTGTAATTAATTTATCCACCAGCGTTATTTTCAGCGTTGTACTGATAAACCAACGCTGATTCAGCCTCCAACACTGCCAGCTGACTAAATGTTCAAACTGCGAAAACGCTTAACACATTCAAGCAGCCAGCAGGGCGTCATACAAACGTACTGGCATTCTGTTGTGATTCACTGATAAGCTTGGTTGAGGTGGCGCGCATGCGTAAGCGCCACTGGTGCTGCTGTTGCTACATTCTAGTGATTGGGTGACTGTTTTGAGTGTCCCACTTGCAGCTGCTGCAGGCTTTCAAGTTTTTGTTTTGTTGTTTTTGGTTGTTTTTTATTCGTGTTCAAATGTTAGCGCATATGTGGTATGTTTTGGTTTGATGTTATCACATTTTTGTCTAATTGTAGCACGTCGACAATGCAAATTACATATAATTATTTGTGAAAAATTAAATAAATTCGTTGAGATATTTCACTAATGAAAACTGCAAATTTATAAAAAATTGGCAATTAAATTCATTAAATTGATTAAACGAAAAATGAGGCAACTAAATGGTGCTTGAACGCCTGACTATGTGGAGATTTTGTTCAAAATATTTGGTTGTCGGCTGTGGCATGCTTGAAGGATAGTTGTGACATAAGACAAAGGAGGAGGACGAAGACTGAAGGACAAGGACGAATAAGCAGACGAAGGGGAAATCGTATAAGGGGATGAAGATATAGGTGAAGGAATGCCAACAGTATAAAAGAAGATGTTATCGTTTTTCAGTTAGACCATAATAGAGTACAACGAGCAGCCTTAACAGGGCTACCAGGGATCCTAAGGTCATGTTCAACTTACGCACTAAGCGTGGTGCTTGCGATATCTATAACAGGTGTTGCGGTGTGACTCTGATATCAGTTTATCACATATTTTCGCTTTGGCAGGAAACATGTCATGTTCCTACAAGGGCTGATTGGAGGACGCACTAATTGTATAAACATCCAGTTATTGCCCTAAATTTGTTTTTATTTTCTTATACTATACAAATCAATCTAACTAAATGACGTATTCATCCCTTAAAATACCCCTTAGAAAGGCTCCTGGATTCTGTTCCCTCAGTGAGAAAAGTTATAACATAATTTCCCGCGTTCTCGAAATGACAAATTCATACTTGGACGATGTGTAAATCATATCCATACCATGACACTTTCAATTTATTGTTCGCTATTTATTTATTATAAGATGTAAATATATTTAGATAACGGTACGTTTCTCATTCAGAAATTATTTTTATGTCTTTTGAAGTGATTTTCCCATCATTTTTCCTAGGGCTAAATTTGAATAGAAATGAAATGCGTTGCTGAACATGATGCAATAAAACCAGGCAGGTGATCTAAGTAGTAGAGCAACAAAAATTTTACGGCCCTCATAATCCGGTCATGAATTTTTAAATAGTAGAAAGGGAACATTTTTGGTATTACTTTGCTACTTTTGTAGTACTTTAGCAATGTAATGTGCAGAAAAGATTCAAACTCGGTATATCTCACACAATGGAAAGGGGAACATGACGGAAAACTGATGGGAAAACAGACGCAATAGGAAGAAAAAATAGAGGAAGTTGGAGGAAAGTGGGAAAAGTAAAGAGACCAGAGGAAAAGGGAGAGTGAGAGTAAAACTAAGAGTAAGGATGACGTTTGAGAGAGATTAGTAAAAAGAGATTTAAAAGAAGAGTACGAATAATATAAGGATAAGATTAAGAGTAATAGCGATAGTTAGACCTGGATAAGGAAAAGAGCAGGGACGAGGAAAAACGGGAAGATTTACGGAAGAAAAAAAAAGGGATAGGGAAGTTGAATGGGCCGATTATTGTCAACTACAAAATGCAGAGTGGAGAGGAAATAAGAGAGGATGAAAAGGGTTAAGCCAGAGGAGAGGCAGGTGGATAGATAGAGAAAGCGGAACAATGTCTGGCGGGTTTCAACATAAGGCTATTTCATATTTGTCTTAACGTTTCCAGGTCAGTCAGAGCTGTTTAAAATAAAGTTTTGATAGGCCACATATTTCTTTCTTGCCATCAATGAATTTCTATAAGCTCTGATTTTTTGAAGCATCGTTGCTTTTGAAACCTCGGCCACTTTATATTTTCACGCCAGCCAACATTTTCTGCTCATGAACCTACTTCTTAATGCTTCGTTTACATAGATAAATGTTGAGACTCGGAGCCGTGTACCGCCGATCCCTAGCTTTCGTATTACAAGTCTCCAGATACGCTTCCGCGGTTTCATGACATTGTTTTAGGTCGTTGACTAAAATTTTTCCATCTCCACTCAGGAAAAGAAAATAAACCTACCACACAAGAAATACAGACCGCAGGCGTTGTTTTCTGCACGTTACTTCACATTCAGAAAGCCCTTAATGTGGTATTTTTTTATGATACTGAAAAAATCAATGCTGCAGATAAGTCAAGAAGCAACACTTAGAATTATGACGCGAGTATTGTCAAATGCGACTCCATTTCTATACTCAGTTGAGCAGAGCTCACAGAGTATGTTAACTTTGATTGAAAATTAGTAAAATTTTGGACGATGGGCGTGGCACCGCCCACTTTTAACAAAGAAGGTAATTTAAAAGTTTTGCAAGCTGTAATTTGGCAGTCGTTGAACATATCATAATGAAATTTGGCAGGAACGTTACTACTATTGCTATACGTGTGCTTAATAAAAATTAGCAAAATCGAGAACGACCATGCCCACTTTATTTTTTTAAGTAAAAATTTTAACAAAAAATTTAATATCTTTACAGTATATAAGTAAATTATGTCAACATTCAACTCCAGTAATATGGTGCAACAAAATACAAAACATAAAAGAAAATTTCAAAAGGGGCGTGGCTCCGCTTTTTTCCGTTTCATTTGTCTAGGATACTTTAATGCCATAAGTCGACAAAAAATTTACCAATCCTCCTTTGTAGGGTCTTAGATTCTAGGTTATACGTTTTCTGTGAAAAAGGGCGAAATCGGTTGAAGCCAAGCCCAGTTTTATTACACAGTCGGTCTGTCCTTCCGCTCGGCCGTAACATGATAAATTGAGCAAAAATCGATATATCTTTACTAAAACTCAGTTCACGTACTTATGTGAACTCACTTTGTATAGGAAAACCGACTATGACCACGCCCACTTTTTCGATATCGAAAATTACGAAAAATTAAAAAATGCCATAATTCTATACCAAATACGAAAAAAGGGATGAAACATGGTAATTGGATTGGTTTATTGACGTAAAATATAACTTTAGAAAAAAACTTTGTAAAATGGGTGTGACACCTACCGTATTAAGTAGAAGAAAATGAAAAATTTCTGCATGGCGAATTCAAAAGCCTTTGAAATCTTGGCAGGAATACTGTTCGTGTTATTACATATATAAATAAATTAGCGGTACCCGACAGATGATGTTCTGGGTCACCCTGGTCCACATTTTGATCGATATCTCGAAAACGCCTTCACATATACAACTAACACCCCTCCCTTTTAAAACCCTTTATTCCTTTAATTTGATACCCACATCGTTCAAACACATTCTAGAGTCTCCCCTGGTCCACCTATAGAACTAAGGCCCACTCCCTTTTAAAATACTCCTTATCACCTTTCTTTTGATACCCATACCGTACAACTTCATTCTAGAGTCAACCCTGGTCCACCTTTATAACGATATCTCGAAAAGGCGTCCACCTATAGAACTAAGGCCCACTCCCTTTTAAAATACTCATTAACAGCTTTCATTTGATACCCATACCGTACAAACAAATTCTAGAGTCACCCCTGGTCCACCTTTATGGAGATATCCCGAAAGGGCGTCCACCTATAGAACTAAGGCCCAAGCTCTTTTAAATACTCATTAACACCTTTCATTAGATACCCATATCGTACAAACAAATCTTAGAGTCACTCCTGCTCCGCCTTTATGGAGATATCTCGAAAAGGCGTCCACCTATAGAACTAAGGCCCAGGCTCTTTTAAAATACTCATTAAAACCTTTCATTAGATACCCTTATCGTACAAACAAATTCTAGAGTCAGCCCTGGTCCACCTTTATGGCGATATCCCTAAATAGCGTCCGCCTATAGAACTATGGCCCATTCTCTCTTTAAATACTCTTTAATACCTTCCATTTGACACCCATATCGTACAAACAAATTCTAGAGTCCGCCCTGGTCCACCTTTATGGCGATATCCCTAAATAGCGTCCACCTATAGAAGTATGGCCCACTGTCTCTTTAAATACTCTTTAATACCTTCCATTTGACACCCGTATCGTACAAACAAATTCTAGAGTCAGCCCTGGTCCACCTTTATGGCGATATCCCTAATAGCGTCCACCTATAGAACTATGGCCCACTCTCTCTTTAAATACTCTTTAATACCTTCCATTTGACACCCATATCGTACAAACAAATTCTAGAGTCAGCCCTGGTCCACCTTTATGGCGATATCCCTAATAGCGTCCACCTATAGAACTATGGCCCACTCTCTCTTAAATACTCTTTAATACCTTCCATTTGACACCCATGTCATACAAACACATTCCAGGGTTACCATAGTTCATTTTCCTACATGGTGATTTTCCCTTATTTTGTCTCCAAAGCTCTCAGCTGAGTATGCAATGTTCGGTTACACCCGAACTTAGCCTTCCTTACTTGTTTAATAATGACTTCACCTGTTTGGTTTTGTTGCGCCATGGTTGCTGAATATCAGTTACATTAATTATTATGTACAAAAACAAGTGTGATATCATTATAAAGAGATGCAGGATGAGACCAAGAAAGTTACTGAAAAAATCGGGTGATCCAATCTATTTGTTATTTTGAATTCTATGCTAAAGATATCACAATTGTCTTATCCACAAAGACATTAATCGGAAACCCAAATTAAAGGAAACCGTTTCCGTTCTGCATTGTTCACATCCATGTAATTGTATTAATTGACCCCAAAAAGTTTTTAAAGTCAATACTCGAAATCCTTGCTACCCGGGCATTTCAAATTTAAAGTTGAATAAAATTATTCGGTGCCTCAACTGAGCTCACACAAAAATTGTCGCGCAAAATAAGTCATTTAGCTGATTTAATCACATTAATTGCAATTACAATGAAATCACTCATATCACTCGCAGCAGCTAAACCAACAAAAACAACAAGTATGAAAGCAACTGAGGCAATGCAAAACAACTGTTTAATTGTTGCCACACCACCAAATCAAACACCGACACCAACCCCAGCGATATCAAACAAATTTCCATCTGCAATGCAACAAAGCTCAGCTTAAATGCCACTTCATTGTCGCGTCGACAACTTTTGGCCAAAGCTCTAAGCTAAAAGTCACAAATTTATGCGATTACGCTTGATTTTAATCGGCTAAATCACATAGAAGAAAATTACAAAAAAAACAAAAAACATATTCGCAAAGTAGCGACAAACTTCATAGCGAATGGTGGCACCAATCAACCAACTTAAACCAAAAGTCATGTGCAAACACCTTCAGCTAAGTGTAGTGTTGTTGTTGGCATTTGTGATCGCTCATGGGGCATAAATAAGTAAATTATAAACATCAGTTTCAATTACAAATGGTAAATGTAGCAATCATTTTTTGGAGGCGATTCAAGACACTCGATCATTCGATTGAAACATTTTCTGTTATTGATCATTTATTTTGGTGATTAGTTTGCTGGTGGGTCGCGTGGTCACTTCTCTAGTTTCTGTGTGGCTATATACCTAAACATATATGTATAGAGATTTGGTCGTTTTAATTAAAGAACACATAAAAGTGTCGCCGATGCTCGTAATTATGAATTTAATCTCAATTAAAGCTGTTCACATATCGCGATTACTGCGATTGGCCGAACGTGACTTGAATTACCAAAAGACTTGCAACTGTGGCCAAATGGCAATAATAGCAAATAGCCCAAACTACACCAACAACAGTTGTTGTAATATGAAACTGTTAGTGTGTGTCTGGGGAAAATGTACTGCTATACAACGTACGGGTACGGCGTTTCAGCTACGAGATCGTGTTGCATGCAAAGATACTGAAGTAGATATGTACTGAGCTTTGTGTTTGTTAAGCTGCATTACATTAAATATTTATCACTTTTATGCGCAAACGCTTTATGGCGGCTTACTAACAGAGATAAGCTTCACATCTTGTTATTTTTATACAGCTCAGATTGAGGCATGAGCATCATGCAGAGTTATGTAAGTTTGATTGGATAACTGGATTGGTTGATACATATATAAAGGAATCGAGATAGATATAGACTTCCATATATCAAAATAATCAGGATCCAAAAAAAATTTGATTGAGCCATGTCCGTCCGTCCGTCCGTCCGTCCGTCCGTCCGTCCGTCCGTCCGTCCGTCCGTCCGTTAACACGATAACTTGAGTAAATTTTGAGGTATCTTGATGAAATTTGGTATGTAGATTCCTGAGCACTCATCTCAGATCGCTATTTAAAATGAACGATATCGGACTATAACCACGCCCACTTTTTCGATATCGAAAATTTCGAAAAACCGAAAAAATGCGATAATTCATTGCCAAAGGCGGTTAAAGCGATGAAACTTGGTAGATGGGTTGACGTTATGACGCAGAATAGAAAATTAGTAAGATTTTGGACAATGGGCGTGGCACCGCCCACTTTTACAAGAAGGTAATTTAAAAGTTTTGCAAGCTGTAATTTGGCAGTCGTTGAAGATATCATGATGAAATTTGGCAGGAACGTTACTACTATTACTATATATGTGCTAAATAAAAATTAGCAAAATTGGATGAAGAACACGCCCACTTTTTAAAAAAAATTTTTTTTAAATTCAAATTTTAACAAAAAATGTAATATCTTTACTGTATATAAGTAAATTAAGTCAAAATTCAACTCCAGTAATGATATGATGCAACAAAATACAAAAATAAAAGAAAATTTCAAAATGGGCGTGGCTCCGCCCATTTTCATTTAGTGTGTCTAGAATACTTTTAATGCCATAAGTCGAACAAAAATTTACCAATCCTTTTGAAATTTGGTAGGAGCATAGATTCTATGACGTTAATTGTTCTCTGTGAAAATGGGCGAAATCGGTGGAAGCCACGCCCAGTTTTTATACACAGTCCACCGTCTGTCCTTCCGCTCGGCCGTTAACACAATCATTTGAGCACAAACCGATATATCTTTACTAAACTTAGCCCACGTACTTATGTGAACTCACTTTATCTTGGTATAAAAAATGGCCGAAATCCGACCATAACCACGCCCACTTTATCGATATCGAAAATTACGAAAAATTAAAAAAATGCCATAATTCTATACCAAATACGAAAAAAGGGATGAAACATGGTAACTGGATTGGTTTATTGACGCAAAATATAACTTTGGAAAAAACTTTGTAAAATGGGTGTGACACCTACCATATTAAGTAGAAGAAAATGAAAAAGTTCTACAAGGCGAAATCAACAGACCTTGGAATCTTGGCAGGAATACTGTTAGTGTTATTGAATATATAAATAAATTAGCAGTACCCGACAGATGATTTTCGGGATCACCTGATCCACATTTGGTCGATATCGCGAGAACGCCTTCACATATACATCTAAGGGCCACTCGCTTTTAAAACCCTCATTAACACCTTTAATTTGATATCCATATCGTACAAACACATTCTAGAGTCAGCCCTGGCCCACCCTAATGGCGATATCTCGAAAAGGCGTGCACCTATAGACCTAATGCCCACTCCCTCTTAAAATGCTCAGTAACACCTTTCGTTTGATACCCATATCGTAAAAACATTCTAGAGTCACCCCTGGCCCACCCTAATGGCGATATCTCGAAAAGGCGTCCACCTATAGACCTAATGTCCACTCCCTCTTAAAATGCTCATTAACACCTTTCCTTTGATACCCATATCGTACAAACATTCTAGAGTCACCCCTGGCCCACCCTAATGGCGATATCTCGAAAAGGCGTCCACCTACAGACCTATTGCCCACTCCCTCTTAAAATGCTCAGTAACACCTTTCGTTTGATACCCATATCGTACAAACATTCTAGAGTCACCCCTGGCCCACCCTAATGGCGATATCTCGAAAAGGCGTCCACTATAGACCTAATGCCCACTCCCTCTTAAAATGCTCAGTAACACCTTTCGTTTGATACCCATATCGTACAAACATTCTAGAGTCACCCTTGGTCAACCTTTATGGCGATATCTCGAAAAGGCTTCCACCTATAGAACCAGGCATGCTTAACGAACGAAACGATATCATTTCGTTACGATAATCAACGCTAATAAACGAGACGAAGTGACTTCGTTTCGTTTATTAGCGTTGATTATCGTAACGAAATGATATCGTTTCGTTCGTTAAGCATGCCTGTATAGAACTGAGGATTACTCCCTTTTAAAATACTCATTACCACCTTTCATTTGGTACCCATATCGTACAAACACATTCTATAGTCACCCTGGCCCACCCTAATGGCGATATCTCGAAAAGGCGCCCACCTATAGACCTAATGCCCACTTTCTCTTAAAATGCTCAGTAACACCTTTCGTTTGATACCCATATCGTACAAACATTCTAGAGTCACCCCTGGCCCACCCTAATGGCGATATCTCGAAAAGGCGTCCACCTATAGACCTAGTGCCCACTCCCTCTTAAAATGCTCAGTAACACCTTTCGTTTGATACCCATATCGTACAAACATTCTAGAGTCACCCTTGGTCCACCTTTATGGCGTTATCTCGAAAAGGCGTCCACCTATAGAACTAAGGATTGCTCCCTTTTAAAATACTCATTACCACCTTTCATTTGATACCCATATCGTACAAACACATTCCAGAGTCACCCCTGGCCCACCCTAATGGCGATATCTCGAAAAGGCGTCCACCTATGGACCTAGTGTCCACTCCCTCTTAAAATGCTCAGTAACACCTTTCGTTTGATACCCATATCGTACAAACACATTCTAGAGTCACCCCTGGCCCACCCTAATGGCGACATTTCGCAAAGGCGTCCAGCTATAGACATAATGCCCACTCCCTCTTAAAAGGCTCAGTAACACCTTTCATTTGATTCCCATATCGTACAACTAGAGACACCCCTGGTCCACCTTTATGGCGATATCTCGAAACGGCGTCCACCTAGGGAACTAAGGATCATTCCTTTTCAAAATACTCATTAACAGCTTTCATTTGATACCCATATCGTACAAACATATTCTAGAGTCACCCCTGGTCCACCTTTATGGGCATTTCTCGAAAAGGCGTTCACCTATAGAACTAAAGCCCATTCCCTTTTAAAATACTCATTATCACCTTTCATTTGATACCCATATCGTACAAACACATTCTAGAGTCAGCCTTGGTCCACCTTTATGGCGATATCCCTAAATGGCGTCCATCCATAGAACTATGGCCTACTCTCTCTTAAAATACTCTTTAATACCTTCCATTTGATACACATGTCATACAACCACATTCCAGGGTTACCCTAGGTTCATTTTCCTACATGGTTATTTTCCTTATTTTGTCTCCATAGCTCTCAACTGAGTATGTAATGTTCGGTTTACACCCGAACTTAGCCTTCCTCTACTATGTTGGATATCAATTACGCCCGATATCTTTGCGGTTTTTAGTATTTTATTTATTTAATTCGTAGCAAAATTAACTGTTTACCGTTGGTTTTAATGTTAAAGCAGTATCAAATGGCACTTTTGTAAAAAATAGCGCATGAAAAAAGGAAACAAAAAAGTTATAATAATACATAAACAAAATGTATAGACTATTGCTACAAAATGAAGAAGAGAAGCAGAACATAAATTCCCTAACTAAGGAGATTATCGATGATCCCGACTAAGAAATCTATGGCAAAAAATTACGACATTTAAAACTATAAACGCGGGGCGCTATTAATGACTTTCAATGTATTGTTTTCTACAAAACATCTTATTTATCTTTATTAGTAATTGACTACACTAAAAAATGGCTTCTGCAGCACATGGAAAACCGTACTAATTTTTGTTCATAAAAATCTTTTCAATAAAGTTCAACACAGTTTGTCAGTTAAACTACGCTCAAATTTATTTTTCTGCTTTTCAGTCTACTTTAAATGAAGTTTGAGCTGAGCTAAGCGGCCGATCTGGCAGGGTTAAACTCTAGTTAACCTGTCAGTTATTTACGTTCGTTCACAATGGCGTGGAATATACCAAAAAGCATTTGGGCTTGAGTACCGTTAGAACTCATGTTGATAACTAGAATACTTCTCTAAATCTCAAGAGTTGTTTCGAAACAGTGGCTCAACTTGAGAATCATGGCGCTCTCAGCAAAAAGGATTTTTTATAAAGCAAAAAATACTGTTACTTGAGTTGAAAAAAAAGACAGTTCCCAACTTTTACTGAAGTGTGGTTCTCTAACTGGACTCAAATTTGGACTGAGATACTACGGTATTTTCATGAAAATATATAAAACACGAATAATTTATTTCTAATTTATAACGCTACATTACTGCTACCAACAGTTTTTCATTCAATAAACAGTTGTTGGCCTTGATAGTACCTGAAACTCGATGTCCAATGTAGGATATCATCTGGAGAAATGTGTTGGATATTCATCTGAGAACTGTACGTTTCTCAAAATCTCTTAAAGGTTGGAGATATTTTTAGAATGACTCCAGAACTAGATATATGTATATTTCCCTCAGGCTAGAGAAATATTTTTTCAATGTTCAGCTACTGCCGCATCTATAAATTATCTAGATAATAAAGAAAATAATTAAAAAAATTTTTAAGTTAAACGGTTTATTGAAAACAATACTTACATTAAGTAGTAATAATACGAAAAGATAGAAAATAATTAGGTAGGTCCTAGGTACTAGTCATCACACTCCTCATCAATCTAGGGCGTTTATCAGACAATTAAATAAAATCATTGGACGGGTTAAATTTCTATTGATAGTCATAAGTAAGACCAACTGAACCTTAATCAGGTTATGCTATGCTTCACATTTTAGAAATTTGACGCGCCCAACGCTAGCAAAATTTGAATTTATGTGCTCCAAAGTATTTGACGTCTCTTCTGAACCGGACTAGAATTTTTATACTGAAATTTCACTAGCAAAATTTGAACTTATGTGCTCCGAAGTATTCTGACGTCACTTCTACTGGGAAATGAATTTTTTACAGAAATTTCACAAACAAAATTTGAACTTGTGTGCTCCAAAGTATTTTGATGTCACTTCTACCGGACTGTTTATAATATTTGTTCAAAGAGTCAAATCGGCCACCTACCGGCGATTTTTTCATAGGTCGCTTTCTATTCTTGTATGTATTATGTGTTTCCAAATATGATCCAAATTGGACCACAAATACGATTTTTGTATACATCTCGATCCTTGCGCCACCTAGCGGCGATTTTTTCAAAGGTCGCTCTCTATTCTTGTATGTATTATGTGTTCCAAATATGAGCCAAATCGGAACACAAATACGATTTTTGTGAATATCTCGATGCTTGTGCCACCTAGCGGCGATTTTTTCATAGATCGCTTTCTATTCTTGTATGTATTATGTGTTCCAAATATGAGCGAAATCAGACCACAAATACGATTTTTGGGAATATCTCGATCTTTGCGCCACCTAGCGGCGATTTTTTCTTGCATTGTCATCCGGTTCTGAACTATATTTTAAGTTTCAAGCTTGTAGCTTATAGGGAAGTTACTTAAATTTTAATTACAAAATTTGCGCTGGCCGTACAGCCGTGCAGCCTGTCAAGTCAACCTAAATAAAACCGTTTAAAAATAATGTTGCCATTCAAAAAAGCCTACCACAAAGGCCGTCTTAAACAGCGACATAAAAATTGCTCCGTAGTACAACTGGAGTATAAATTCAAGCCAATTCACGGAGCAGAAGAATGCCGAGTTAAAATAAAATGAGCATCGATTTCCCGACTTATTGTTGTTTCAAGGCATTGGACGGAAAATATGAAGAAGTAATCAGCTGATGGGATACAACAAATGGTAGGTACTGAATTTGCCTTGATTCGAATTAATAATGACGAAAGTTGATTTTATCAAATTTCGTCAATTCAATTCTGTTTTTTTTTATTCTCGATATTAAAAAAAAACTTCTATTAAGTTTTTAACTGAAATTTTGCAAACCAATCTCGAAAATGTTCTGATCGAAAAAAATTAAATGAAACATTTAAACTTTTATTTTCATCTGTCACTTTAATTTATAATATTTCAATTAAAAAAAAACTATAACAATTGTCAGTCGTCGAGTGCCAGAATAGCCCTAGCAAAGTACGAGTTATAGGTTTCTAAAACTTCCCAATGGTTTTTAAAAACTTTTTTCCGCAGTGTTCGGTAGGTTCCTTAAAATTATCGACTTTTTCGACTATCCGAATATTCGATTTGTGTATGTTCATTAATCGCATTTCAGTCTTCGAATAATTGGTTTGCTTAGTTTAATCGAATATCGCAACTCAAACAGTTAGTCGAATATCTTACATAAATCGAATACTTGTTTTTATCAAGCCTTATTTGTCACAAAAAATTAATGTTGTGTTCTTTTCTTTGGGAAAATGAGCGCAGCAAAAAAGAAGTAGGAGCTTTTTTACAAAATGCAGTACTCAAGCTGTGCTAGGTGGGGCATATGTGAGTGCCTCCGCCAGAAGTTAAGACATGAGCTCAGTATTAAGGCTATCTGCATATTTATAATTTGAAATGCTGCAGAAGTAAAGTAAATTATAGAAAGACATTACTTACAGATGAGTCTTTAACGTACCCATCACTAACCAATGTGCCAAATCAATCTCCTAAAGCAATTACATAAATAATTGCTCTAGAAAATCTTTAACGCATGCCCCCCTAGATAAAAAAGCTCATATCGATTTCCTCATTCCATTTATGATCGCCTTAATTGAGTAAACTTAATTTCATGCTTCCTTTGTTGGGTTGAGCGTTTGAAAAAAAAGAAAAACAAAGCAAGATTTAATTTATTTGCCGGAAATCAGGCTTCACCCACTGCACCAGACGCGTACTGTTCACTTTACTACAAAATTTCTTTTTTTTTGTAAAGAAAATGAACATTACCGTAGAACTATTAAAATGAGTCTACTTTCAAGAAGAATCGATCGGTGGCAAGACTACGGTGAAGAAACACAAAGGTAAATGTGATGAACTCACAAAATGAAGGTGTATTCGTATGAACAGTTGCTGATAGTGAAAATGGGACTTCGTAACTGTTGTTTTTATAATTTTTTTAATTTTCATAACATTTTTCATATAAAATCCATATATCTTTAAGAATTACACTCGTATTTAGACACCAGTTTTGTTTTGACTATGAAAGACCGAATTTTAACTTATGAGGAGGACAGAACTAGTTATAAAGGCTATGTTTTCTTCATGCTGCGCTGGGTGACGATGGCTGTATGATGTTAGTCTGAATCTCCTCTATGGGAGATAAGCCGGAGTTCGCTAGACGCAGAGGCAACTGGAGCAGCGATGCCATCTACTATCCCATTGAATGAAAATTAGAACTTGTATCCGGTTAAAGTTGTCAGTAAAGTGGTCACAGCATGTGCTAGTATTTCATTACCAGCGAAACTGAACCATCTTCAGTAGCGGTCTGGTGAAGTACTTTAACTATGGATCCTTCTAGTTGGGATGGTTGAGAGGGTCTTTATTTCGAATGATTAAAGTAAGCTGGACTTATATTACCGGTCGCTGCATCATATTTCTGGTTATTGATGTTTTTGTTGTAAAGGGAAAATATTTCACCGTAAGAATAGGGAATGTCTTGGATGTGGTCCATCCTTTATCGGATTTAAAAGCGGTACCATGTGGTTCTAGCAACTTCTTGTACGACTCCGCTTGCGGATTTTAGTCGCTCCTGGGGATTTCAGCAAAATTCGTCTCCAGGAATTGCGCTGTGGTAAGATTTTCCTGAATTTCGTTACTGAATAAAAAGCACAGTAGTTATGAGCTTATATCAAAAATACACACACGGCTTGAGGTTTTAGAAGGCAACTGTTTTTAGTACGAAGTGATTGGGAGCGAGATAACTATGTGGCTTTGTTGAACGATATTCCATGAACCGAGTAGTTGAGGAAAGACTGTCGATACAGTATTAAACAACTGAGGTAATCGAGGATCACAACAAGCATCAGGAACCAGAGCTTTGGTCGTTGTAGCATGGGTGATTATTGTAATGGCGACAGCGAATGTAGCCAGTTAAGTCGCGGGGTGACCAACAGCGGTTGTGAGGTGACGGAGCTCATACTAGAAGCGGAGCCTGAGCGATGGGAGTTATAGCGATGACGCAGGTGTTGCAGTGTTTTAATTTACAGAGAAGACTGGGTTAAGTGTTTAAGTATATGTTAATGTTTTTTTGAAGGTGCTAATAGTGTACGAGGTTGCCCCAGCAGCGACTCCGCAGACCGACGTTTTGTCGTTGTCCTAATAGAATCGTTTGCGGTACGAAGAAAAGCTGAAAAGATGGTCCTTGCAATAACGCGGAAAACGAGCCCCATCCCAACGGAAAAGGTTGACGGGAAGATAAATAGCGCAAAGTCGTCCACTTTCCCGCAGCCAAGTGTCGCGATCCTTCTTAAAACCTGCTAAAATTAAGCTATACAGTAAAGAAAAGTTTGCAGTGTCCTTTCAATAAAAACTTGAATTTCCCTTTTTCATTGCGACTGACTTGTATGTAAAAAGATTGTAAACACTGTAGCAGTAACGCTTCACGTAAAGCTTCACTGCGCACTACTTGCTACGATCTAAAGACTTGCGTACGTAGCGCGAGTACTTGCTGCCTATTGTGGCACATATAGCGTAACAAAGGTTGCACACTTCTCATTGAAGCCTAACCAAATATGGGTTCAGCTCAAATGATGGAACACCAGTGGCAACCCAAAGAAGTACTAGCGCCACAACCACTTCAAGGTGTTATCGTTGAAATTAAAAAATATAATTCTTACTCAAATGTATGTATACTATTATTTTTCCTTTTTAAAGTAAGCTGGAATTTCGATTGAATGGGGTGCGTCCATACGGCACGGCTCACGCGTGCATAGTCCACACACACATGTGTCTTGGCAGCAAAGGAATTTACGAGTTATTTCACATACAACCAAATAAACTTACGAGCAGCACCCATTTACCTGAG